>LGRX02005874.1:0-18476 GCA_001247695.2 Cymbomonas tetramitiformis
GCACTTGGACCTCTTGAGGAAAACGCCCTTCTCCCTGCATGTCAGGAGCAGTTGCTTGACGTGTTCGTAGTGCTCTGCGGCGGTGTTGCTGAAGACGACCACATCATCGATGAAGATCCGGACAAACGGGAGATGGCCCAAGGCCCGCTGCATCCGCCGCTGGTACTGAGATGGTGAATTCTGCAGCCCTTGCGGCATGACCAACCACTCATATGACCCCATCTGGGTGGTGAAGGCGGTCTTCTCGACATCTCCTGGTGCCATCGGTACTTGCCAGAAGCCATCCACCGCGTCGAACGAAGAGAAGAACTTCGCACCCTGCATCTCGTCGAACATCATCTGGATGTCTGGGAGAGGATACTTGTCCTTAACTGTCTGGCGGTTGAGGAGCCGGTAATCGATCACCAGTCGCAGCTCCTTGGGGTTCCCGGGTTTAGGGACCATCAAACAGGGAGCTGCATAAGGGCTGGAAGAGGGTCGGATGTAGCCCTTGGACATCAGAGTCTCCACGCGTTCTCGAAGTTGGCGAAGTTCCTCTGCGGACTTCTTGTAGATGCGCTGGCAGGGAGGTCCCTTCTTGCTCAGCTCAGGGTCCAGGTTAATGTTGGCTTCATCTTGAGGGTCATGTCTGAGTCCATCGATGTTCGGTAGGGCAGTCGTCATCTCCTTCTTGTACTCCTCGCCCCAGAAGTCCTGAAACTTGAGGGTCCACTCAGGGCTCACTTCTGCATCTTCAGTATCCGCAGCGGGTTCGGCGTTCTCAGAGTCGATAGCCGTGGCTGCAAAGGCAGAAGCAGTATCGTCGGGGGACTTCTCGGCCACCATGAGCCAGGCGGGCTGTATCTCCGGGTCGTCATTGCCGCGTAGCTTCTGCGTCTCCGCATACACCAGGTACTTCTTCAGCTGGGCAGGGGTCAGGAACACCTCATCCACCAATCCCGCGCAGGCCGTGCCCTTCGGAGACCTGTCCCCAGATGCTTTCCCAGGAGAACAGCCTGTGATGGTGACGCGATCCCCAATCTTGCCACTGCGGGACTTCCTGAGGAAGGAGACGGAGCCATTCCCTTCATAGCCCAGAGTGACAGGAGAGTGACTGCGCAACCACCTTCCGCCGAGGATAACATCCACCTGTATGCCCAGTGGCAGGATCCGGAGGGCAAGGGCGTTCTCCGTATAGGTGCCCGTGGTGGTGTGCGTGTTAAACTTGGCGTACGCGGTGGCGCCAGTGATCTTCACAGATCCATCCGCCAGGGTGACTCGCATCTCAGAACCGGCTCGTGTTGTGAGGCCACATCGCTTAGCGCTCTGCTCCGAGATGAAGTTGTCAGAGGCCCCCGAGTCAATCAACACCTTGACCGTGTGCCCTCTGAGGGTTGCGTAGAATACCAGTAGTAGCGGTCCTTCTTCGTCATGTGCCGCTGCGAGGGTACCCTCGATGTCGGTCTTCCACTGAACTCCCCCATCTGTGCGTATGCTTTTGCACTTGAGGTTGGGGAGGAGGTTGTCCGAAGCCTCGCGGCATTCTTCCAACGTTTGCCTACACGCGGCGTAGAACTCCTCATCCAGCAAATCAACATCTTCAGTCGGATGACTGACGAGGTTGTCTACACTCGCCGTCAGCAGGGCGCCCGCTGAGGTGCATTCGCTCGAGGTGGGGCTGACATGAGTGGTGTCGCTGGTGGTAGGGCTCACATGGGTGGTGTCACTGGTAGTAGGGCTCACATGTGTAGTGCCACTGGTGGTAGGGCTAACATGGGTAGTGCCGCTTACTGTGGGGCTCACGTGGGTAGCGACACTATCGGTGAGACTGCCATGGGTGAGAGGATCCTCGTCATGCTGAGGGCTGCCAGCAGGGGAGTTGTGGGCGAGCTGGTGGGAGCTCTGGTGGTCAGTTCTCGTCTGAGGGGTCCCAGCTGCTGCCATCTGCTGGGTGAAGCAGAGCGAGTTGACCGAGGACTCCTCTTCCATCACCTCAGGGTCTTCAGCGATGGGGTGGCTGTCGAGACAGGGTGGCGCTTCATCCGCTTCATGCGTTTTGACGGTGGTCATCTGCTGGGTGAAGCAAAGCGAACTGGGTGCGGAGGTCTCCTCCGCCTCTGAGCAGTAGGATGAACCTTCGGGGTTTCCTCCCGGAGTGGCTGGCGCGTTATCATGGTGCGAAGATGTGGTCTCTGCTGTGGGCTCGGCCAGTGAGGATGATGGAGGGGATGCTCCCAAGGGGCTGGGACCCAGCTTCCTCATCTTGTACTGGTGTACTGCGTGCAGACTGCACCAGGCACCAGGTAAACCCACATCTCCCGCTGTCCCAGGTATCGTGCCCACTTCAGTGTCCAGGGTGCAGAGGGATGTCGAAGACCTCGCTGCTGCTCTTCGTGCGCCCTCCTTTTCCCACAGCCTGCTACCTGGGGAAGAGTCTGGACTCGAAGTGGCGATTGCCTTTTGCTGCTCGGCAGGCGACAGCTCTCTCCAAGCCACGTAGAGGTCGTGGGAGCTGGTGTTAGAGGATTCGGGGACTTGCTGGCGACCGTCGTGTGAAAGGAGGTGCCACAATGCTATGCGCTGATGGCCTTCCTTGCGATCTTGAGGTTCGCGGGCAATGCGTATCCTCTCTGCCAGCTGGTTGGCGCGGTTCACGCGTTCCTTTGGCGATCGACTCCCAGAGTGTACGCGGCTGCGGACGCGCTCCGACATTTTATCCACCAGGTCCTTGGCAGCCTCTGGAGACTTGCGTAAAGCTCTGCGGACCTTCTGCATGGCGACTTCGAGGGGGAGGGAGTACAGATCTCTCTTCCAGTGCCACGCAGTTAGCCTTTTCCGTGGGTCTGCGAGGTTGGACTGATAGATGGGCAGCGGTAGGACAACACGCGGTCGGGGGCGAAGGTCGCGGGGCTCTCCGCGGTTGTTGCCCATAATGGGGGGTCTGTGCCGGGGAAGTCGCCGTCCCCTCCGACCCTCGATCCTCGCTTGTGTATAAGCGGGACCGTCATCAAGAGGTAGCGACGGCTCATCGAAGGGGGTGCTTCCTGCGAGAGGGTGGCTGGACAAGTCATCCCTCGGCGGCGATGGGGCACCAGCTGAGCGGTAGGTGCGTCGCAAGCGGGTCCCAGAGGTGAAGGCCACACTCTTGGGGTGGGGACGTTGGCCCCAAGGGTCTCTGCGTCCTCGGGCGCGACGGGGTTCCACTGGTTCTGACCGCTTCTCCAGGGCGGAGAGGGTCTGATCATCAGGGCAAGACCTCACTTCCCCGAAGGGCAGGGTCTGGGGCTGGCCGCCGGCCAGTCATTCATCGCTCTCCACCAGGGGAAGGCCGTCACCCTCCACAAGCTCGATGCCCGCAAGGGCCGCCAGGGTCTGATAGCTCTGCTCGTCCTCACAGGTAGCGAGAGCCAGGACCTCCTCGGAGAACTCTTCTGGGACGCCATCCACCGAGGAGATGTCCTCCTGCTGCTCGATGGCCCAAACGACGGCGGCTACATACCCAGGGGAGTTCGCCAGTCGAGCGGGTGCATTGGCCCTCCACTCCTTGAGCTTAGCCTCGTCCGTACAGTTACGGACGATGTGCTCCGCAGAGCCGCAGGCGAAGCACCGGCGGACTTTCGGAGCATCAGGGCGGGAGAGGCCAGGTGGTGGTGGCAAAGGAGTCACTGCCGCGGCGACGGTGGTGGCAGGCCCGTTCTCCAGCATGGCAAGAGCTGGGCGGTTCGAAGAGGGGGTACGCCTGTAGAAGGGGGTGCGAGGTGGTGGGTTAGCGAAGGAAACGGCACGGGGAGGACGGTCTTGAGAGCGTCTCTGAGCCGCCTCCGTGTCAATGTCGCTCTCCACCTCCTCAGCAACTTCCCGAATCTTCAACAAGGCGTTGTGGGTGCCTGGGATGTCGTCAGCGACGGCCTTCCTCTCCCACTCTTCTGGTTTGGAGACATCCAAGTGGATGGCTCTCAGGCGCCGCATCACCTTGGGTGCATATTTCAGCCCCCGGCGGTACGTGGAGAGCATCGACAAGTTGGTCATCTCCACGCAATTTGGGACTCTGCCGGCCAAGAAGTTGACGGAGGCCATGCGGGTCTCCAGTCGCGAGAAATACTCCGCCGCGGTCTCGCTCACCGCCTGCTTCAGGGCAATGGCCTCGCCGTGTGCGTTCTCCAGGTAGGCCTGCGTCAGAGAGCACACCGCCAGATCGCTGAAGAACACATCCAGGTCCCCGTAGCGTTGGTGCCAAGCTTGCTCGGACCCAAAGGTCCCCGCCGCGCGCTCCAAGAACTTCCTCTGCTGATCTTGAAGAGTGTACTCCTTGAAGCTCCAAAGAAGGCTTGACACACTCGCCTGGTACTCTGATACTGATGGCGTACAACTGGGAGTGGTCAGTGCTTCGATCACGATGGCCTCCTGGAATACCTTCCGCACCATGTGGGAGTAGTGCTCCAACTGCGTCAGGAGGCCCTCCTTGTCGGCCGATTTTGTGTCGGACGCGGAGCGGGGGAACCTGGTGACGCTCTTGACCAGCTTTAGCACCATCTCTTTGGTCTTGTGCTCCAGGCGGACCTCGTCTGGAGATGCTCGCAGGTTAGTGCCCTGCGGCAGACGGACGATGCCTGGAACAAAGGGGGTGGCGCTGGGAGAGAGCACGGGGTTTGCAGCGGCGGCAGAGTGAACAGGGTTCACGGTAGCGGCAGGGTGAACGGGGTTTGCGGCGGCGGAATGGGGAAAACGGGCAGGGGGTGGTGGTCCCGGGGCATGCGCGGGCGGAGGCGCAGGCGCGGGATTTGTGGGGACTGCGGTCGGAGTGGGCGGTAATGTAGGGGCTGACGGTGGTGCGGGGAGTGGAAGAGGTGTATGGAAGGGCAGGGGTGTGGATGGTTGTGCAGCCACCACGCTCATGCTCCGGTACCAATCGGAGTTGCTGACCTCCGACCACGCGGCGAGCCCGTCCTGATCGAAGTTCTGCATCTCCGACTCCCGCGCAGTAGCAGGGATCCACTCCCATACTGGCTGCCCCATGCTGGTAGACCGCACATTGGCCGCGGCTGGGTCCCCCATTGCCATATCCATGACCTCGCGGTCGACCATAAGGACCCAGGTCTCCACACGAGGGTTGGTAAGGGGTAGGGGTGCATGGTGTAGCCGGCCCCCCATGCGCGCATATGCAGTCAGCGGCGCTCCCAGCAGGTGCATGATCCTGAACAAGATGGCGTCGCCCTGCACCCCAGCCCGGCGGCGTTCGTCCCATGGTAGGGAGACGGTTGCCGCGCCTCGCACCCCAGCTGACTGATGCACCCACAATGACCCACCATCGTGGGTGACGAAGAGGGCTCTGACCTCTGGGTACTGAGGGTAGGAGGGCTCTGGTGCGGGATCGTCAGGGGGATCCTGAGGTGGATCACTAGGGGGGCCTGGTGGCGAGTCGCTTGAACTGGAGTCTCTGGGCTCTGAGTCGGGATTGCCACCGCCGTGCACCACCGTCTCCATCGACTGTCGCCGGCGGGCCACCATCATGTTATGGGGATTTGGCCGGCCCTGAGTGGGAGGTTCGGCGGGAGCGGTCTCAGCGGCGGTCTGAGGCACAGGAGGGGTTACGCTGGCGGCAGCGTCTGCCTCGTGTAGATGGTCCGCCGTCGGGCCCTGTGCGCTGCCCTGAGGGTCGCCTGGTGGTGAGACTCCTGCCGATGTCGTCGCACCAGGCAGCGCGAGTCCTCTCGAGAGCACCGCGGAGATGTCCAGGGCCTGTACTGCCGCTAGGACTTCTCTGCGAATGTGTTCACTTCGGCTGCTCGCGTCCGAGTCAGAGCCGGACCTGTGGGCGGCCCTCCGCCTGCGCTCAGCTCGTGCCTGCGTGCTTCGGCTGCCTCTGGTCCCCGTGCTGGTGCGGCTGATGTCCGTGCCAGAGTCGGGGTCAGAGTGATCAGGTGCGTGGCTTGGACCTGGGAGATGCTTGCCATGTGTCGCAGGGCCCGAAGATGCCCTTCGGGAACGCCGACGCCGGCGAGTCTCTGAGGTTGTCGCCACCGCGGGAAGGTGACGCACCAAGAGCTGGGTACCGCCCAAGACGTTCTGCTGAACCCCGCTGTCAAGGGGTACCTGCAGAGGGTCCGGCAGGGCCGCGGCGCCGATGCTGATGAAGTGCTGCAGCGATGAGGGATCCGCGCCTGAGTCATGAAGCGCGGAGGTGGCTGGTGCCAGCTGATGGGGCTGCTGTGGTCGATGTTGCGGCAGTTGTGGCGGCTGCGGTTGCTGTTGCTGCTGCTGCTGCTGCTGCTGCTGTTGCTGCTGTAGCTGCTGCTGCTGTAACTGCTGCTGCTGTAACTGCTGCTGCATCGGTTCCAGTGGCTGCTGTTGAAGCCACTGCTGTTGCTGCTGCTGGTACGCGAGCCACTGCTGCTGCTGTTGTAGCTGTTGTTGGAACGGTGTGGGATATGCGCCCACGGGGTGATGGGTTCCCAGTGTGAACGGCACTGGTGATACTCCCCCAGCGAGGGGCGCTGATTGGGGTAATACCCAATTGACGCCGTTCCATACAGCCTGTGCGGGGGTGCCATCCGGCATAGTATAAGGGCGGGGCACCGCTGTGTAGGGCATGGTGGTGCCTGGGTGTGGAATGGGGTGAGCGGAAGCATATGTGGTGGGCGATGGGAAGGTTATGGGAGAGAACAGAGTGTGGTGTAGCTGCTCTGCGCTGACACTCATGCTGGGAAATGCCTCTGATGTCTGCTGTGACATCCTGATTGCTGAGCTGGTTGAGATCAAGGACTGGGTGTGGCAATAGCCACAGGTGAGCAGAGTGGTGAGTGCTCGCCTTTTTTTTTATTTAATTAGTTTCGTCCTCTTCGATGTCGCTCGCTGGAGGCGAAGGGGCGGGGCTTCCAGGTGGTGATGGGGGGACCCAAGGCCACTCTTCGATTCCTTGCACTGGATACGAGCCAGGGAGTGCGGGGAAGACTGTCAGGTCTTGGGAGTTCGGGTAGCGGAAGAGAAGGTTTCCAATCTGAACCCACACCCAGTTGTGGTATCTTGGTGGGATAGCCAGCGTGACTGTATCCAGGCGCTCAGTTCTCCTCCTCGTCGTCAGAGGAAGAGGGGGAAGGAGGACCGCTCCAAGGACCGCTCTGCCAGAAGGCGCCTGCTGGTGGGTAGGTGGGGTCTGGAGGGAATACCCACTTGATGGGTCCTTGTTTCCACCACGCTCTTCTGTATTCTTCTGGCGAAGGGGGTACTGCCATGCACCGGCGAACTCAAATTTTCGCCAGGGCTCCGCGACACAGATTTCAAGTGCCTATGTATGCAGGCAGGGGTCAAGGAACTGCACCCAGAAAGCTCAGCAAGGTCCCAGAAAGCTCAGCAAGGTCCCAGAAGGTAGCCGGACTTCGTACACTCCCAAAATATTCCAGCCAGAGGGTAAACCAGAGGTGTCCAGAAACTGTCCAGAAACTGTCCAGAAGCCACTAAAAGCGCTACTTTGAGGGGTTTTCCCAGCTGCTGGTGGCCGTGAGGGCGGTATTGGGGGATTCTAGGGTGTCCTATGGGGTCTGGGGAAGGAGTTTTTGGTGGTGGGGGCTACTGTGGAAGGTTTGGGGGTAGGCTGAAAACGGGCTAAAACGGCTATTTTGGGCTGTTTTTGGCTGTTTTTCGCCTTTTTAAGGCTCTAGAAAGTGAGCTATGGGGTTTTCCTGGCTACTATAAACCGGGGAAACCCTTTAGGGTGCTCCCTGACGGTTGTTTGTAGCCTGGGGCAGACTTGGAAGTTAAGATCGGAAAACGAATGCTGACTTTTTTGAGCCTGGTTGGGTCCCCAGTGTTAAGGGGCGAAAATATGAAGTTTTGGAGATGTTTTCCAAAGGATACGGCCGTTGAATACGAAAAAAAATGTACTTACGGAGGCTAAAATTGCGCCCAGATAGCCGGAAGTGCAGCTCTCCCCCTGTATTACAACGGAAGTTACAAAAGGCCCGTGGGCGAGTTGCGCAGAGGCGAAATCGCAGCACGCTGATACCAAATGTGCCAGGGGCACGACGACAGATGCTCGGAGATATGTTTTTGATTGAACGTGCAAAGGTACACAATTCGGATTTTTATAATATACTGGATCAGGGCCAGATTGAGGTACAAACGATAATTCGGTTCCGAGTTCTGAAGGCTAAACACTTCTCAAGTGCTCTACTTATTCACTCGTCACTCAGGTTGCAGGGTCAACCACTCGAGAGCCGATGTCACACTTCGGCTCAACGTTCAGTTCCCGATCCGATCTCATTTCTAATTCCGATTCGTCATTCTCGATTCAGATGTTATGCCGACAGGCTGACACGATGACTGCCCCACAGTACTGTCATACTACTGTACTGTCATACTGTCATACTGTCATAGCGTCATACTGTCATACTGTCATAACCTTAATATCTGATATTCGATTTCATTGTCTTTTCAACCCCGATGCGAATCTGACCATTCTTCGAGGGTCTGACTGAGTTCCACGATGACACCCCCCACAGTACTGTCATACTACTATAGTGTCATACTGTCATACTGTCATAGTGTCATAGTGTCATACTGTCATACCCCGGACATCTGGTATTCATTCTCATCGTGGTTTCAAGCCCAATCTCACTGTCATCGTGCCAATCCCAGATTACCCCCGATGACACACATACGGACGCATAGACATATCGGCTCACGCTGTGCCTCCGGGCACAAAAACATTATTTCGCAAATCCAACCGGTAGATATGCTCATCGTAATACGAGTTACATATCTACCGGTTGGATTTGCGTAGTTATGGTTCGTTTACATTATATCGTTCGTTGCGTGTGTCTTCTGTTTACGCATGCTCGATGCACTGTCAACCCCCGATGTGGATTAAAATGAGATGTCTACACCCGATGTGAACCGTTTAGGCGTGTCGACCCCCGATGTGGATTAAAATCAAATGTCGGCCCCCGATGTAGATTAAAATGAGATATCTGCCCCCGATGTGGATTAAAATCAAATGTCGGCCCCCGATGTGGATTAAAATGAAGGTCGCCCCGATGTGGATTAAAATGAGATGTCGGCCCCCGATGTGGATTAAAATGAAATGTCGCCCCCGATGTAAACTTATCCCTTTTTTCTAAAATCCAAAATTGCGACGTTCATTAATAAAGTCGTGGTGCAGTTGGGAGACCTTCAAAACATGGGTATTACATACCCCACAACCACCCGCTAAGCGAACACAGCCCCAAAACAGCGATTTCCAGCCCGTTCAGATGAAAAAAATCTCCAAAAATCTCAAAATATAAAAAATTTATTTTTTTACTAATTTTGCCTCTTACAAGGTCTAGTGACTTTATAAACCTTAAAAAATGGTCATTATCACCCATTATGCATTTTCCGACGCGGGGGTATGCGACGGCTCAAGGGACACCACAGCCCTCCAAAGCCCCTTCAGTTATTGACAGCACAGACGTTCCAGCACAGGCTGCCCGAATTGTTAGCTTAGAGCGTTTGACTGAACTGGAGGCTGAACTGGCACTGAAAGCGAGTCGCATTGCTGACCTTGAGGCTAAAGCGAAAGAAGTTGAGTTTGACCTTGATGGACATACTCCAGCTCAGCTTCTTGAAGAGTTTCATAAAGTTCAGGGACTTGAGCACAGAGTCGCAAGGCAGCCAGCTTTTATTGCTGAAAAGAAAACGACAGTTCAGGAACTTGAAAAGGTAGTCGCATGCAAGGACGCTCAAATTGCAGAGCTTCAAGCAGCACAGCTTGTTCCAGTAGCACCAATGACCGCTGCGAGCACCAGTAAAAAAGGCAGCAAAAAGGAGCTTGAGGCCGAATTAGACAGTGTCAGCAAGCAGTTGGCTCTGCTTCAGAAAGCAAACGAAGTCTTAACCCGTGACAGCAAACTCGAAATATGTGATATTGAAGACCTTGAGTCCATACTTGATGGTCCGTTGAACAATGCGGGATATGACTGGTCGTTGCGTGAAACGGATTCTGAAACGTTGGCAAAGGTCTTTATCTTTGCGGTTGACACTGACCGTGAACCTGACGCTGACGATCCGACTGACAACATAAAGTTAGGCACGACTGACTCGCCCCGCTCGGGCACGCCGTCGGAATACGAATGCAACGACCCAAAAGACGAGCTCAGCTTCCAGTGGTGAGTACTAACGTGTTTGGTTTGTGATGCGTGCAGGCCTGTTCTTTTTCAACCTTTTCTACTTACAAGTATGTTCCCGCATGTCGCCCGGTTCCTGTTTGCGTTTGTTTAATTACTTCACTAACACTTCGTTGTTGTGTCTTGTGTCCGTGCAGTGGCAACTGAGATTCGTCGCACCCGTTCCTTCAAGGAGTCCGAGCCCGTTGAAACGGATCGTGCTGACCCTCCTCCACCTCGGTCCCGCAGCTGTGGGAGGCAAGACTCCACTGTTTATTTCGTGCGTGGTGGCCCAGGCCACGGTGAATACACTATTTTTGCGGCGGCTAGGCGGGCATGGGATGCAGGTACGGCGGTAATAACAACGAAGGATCACGGTGTCGGCTTATGCAGATCTGCCATAGATAACCGTAGGTGCTCACTACATGGGAAGCGTTCCGAAATACTGGTGAATCCTGGCAAAATACAGAAGGTACTTAAGGAATACAGTTGTATTTAATAAGGATACTCCCCCTCTACACGCTTCCCATGTAGTCATGTAGGCGCCCATACAAGATGACCGCTGAAGAGCTACGCCAGCTACGTGAACGTATCGAGCAGCTCATGAAGAAGGGTTACATCCGGCCGTCGTCAAGCCCGTATGCCGCCCCATGTCTGATGGTACCCAAGCCTGATGACCCGAAGACATTACGTCTGGTGGTGGATTACCGACAATTGAACCAACAGACGGTGCGGGACCGGTACCCACTACCTGACATCCAATTGATGTTTGACGAGATGCAAGGGGCAGCGTTCTTCTCCTCCTTTGACGCCGTGGACGGATTCTGGCAAGTGCCGATGGCCGAGGAGGACGTGGAGAAGACCGCCTTCACCACCCAGATGGGGGCCTATGAATGGTTGGTGATGCCCCAGGGCCTGCAGAACTCTCCCTCTCAATATCAACGGCGAATGCAGCGTGCACTCGGTCATCTCCCCTTTGTACGAATCTTCATCGACGATGTGGTCGTCTTCTCGCGCACGGTGGAGGAACACTACGACCACGTACGTCAGTTCTTGGACACTTGTCGAGAAAAAGGGGTATATTTGAAGGCATCCAAGGCGCAGATGTTGAAGGAGTCTCTACGGTTCCTGGGCCACACTCTCTCCGCCGAAGGATGCCAACCTCAGCATGACAAGGTGTCCTCCATCAATGAACATTACCCTATCTGGACTATTGTGAAAGCCCGTCAGTCAATCAGGGCACCAGTCTACAGTGTCATTCTCATGTCCACCCACAGAGGCCACAGAAAGCCCTACGGTGTTATCTTGGAGCCCTGCCCCGACGGGCCAGCTGGCTGGCACATTGATCTGCCTGCCAAGCTGATCATATTCCCATCTACCCATTCAGCAGCTTACCTTCCCTTCTCAGGCAGCTTCAGCAGTGATCTCAGAGCAGAGTATATGTTTGGCAGTTTCAGCAGCATGGAGCAGTTTCTCAGTGATGCACCTACTTCTACTATAAAATACAGGGTCAGTTTTTCATCGTAATAACCCCCCAACTCCCGGATGTACTCAGTAGCGGGACCTGCTCTGCATAATTCAAAAATATTGAATGTAGTACGTTGCTGATAAAATGCGGGAGACCTGCCAACATATATCGCCGTCAACATGATAATAGGATATCCTGCAGTGATAGTGATAGCAAGATACTCACCTTGCAATGCCTGTGATAACAGCGTACGCATCTTGCAGTGATAGCGATAGCGACATATAATCATCCTACAGTGCTTACAATACTGTAATGGCACGGATCATCCTGTAGTGATAGCGATAGCAACATAATCATCCTGCGGCAATTCTGATAATAAGGACACAATTATCCGCCTGCGGTAACTATGATAACAAGATAATCATCTTGCGGTGAGTGTTATAACAACATATATTTCTCCGGCGGTAATCGTTTAAAGCCCGTTATGAATGTGGTGGTGTTTCTTTCTAGATTACCGCACATAGATAATCGGTTCCGGATGATTGCATGTAGATAATACGACCGGTACCGGGGCGGGGGGCGGGGGCCGTCCCCCGGTCTTAAGCACTACGTGGGCTCCGCAAGTTCCGCACACTCCGTACGTAAGCCCTCGCACCCTCGCCCCCTCTACCTTTTTTCTCCTCATTTTTTATTCCACGTTTCTATTTTCCCCTTTCCTTTTCTATTTCCCCTTTTCTATTCTCCATTTCCCCTTTTTATTTCCGTTCCTTTCCCCTTTTCATGTTCCTCTCTCTCATTTCTCAAACTATATCACATCAACGCTGTAGTTCGTTTCACACACCGCCATATTTTACATAACCGCCACATTTCATGTCACCGCTATATCTCACATCATCGCCATATTTCTTATCAGTCTGTCACCGCTATACTTCGTTTCAACGCTACATTTCACATCACCGCTACATTTCACATCACCGCTATATTTCACATCACCGCTATATTTCTCATCTCCGCTATATTTCCGATCACAAATAACACCATCACTGTCACATTTCCGTTCTCTCCGCTATATTTCTTATCACCGTTATTTTTCATCATTTTTACACGTCGCCGCCTTGTTCCAACGCATGCCAAACGCATGCCAGACGCATTCCAACCGCATTCCAAAAGCATTCCAACGCGTGACAAACGCACTCCAAACGCACTCCAAACGCACTCCAAACGCACTTCCAAGTTTCCAACGCATGCCCGAACGTGCATGCCAAACGCATCCCAACCACATATCGACACACGCCATTGGGCTACCCTCCCGCAATTTGCATTCCACACCTCATCGCGGGCGGTATTTTCGTGTCGTGGAGGAGGGGAGGGGGAGGAAGGCAACCGACTCAAGGCATCACCAAAATGCCCAGGTGAGGAGAGGATTGGTTGGCCATAAACTTGTGATGTACCTTTTGCCGTAGCTGTGACGTACCTTGTGACATACTCGTGCTCATACTCATACGCATACTCATGCTCATACTCGTATTATACCTATGCTCATACCCATACGCATACCTATGCTCATACACATACGCATGCTCATGCTTCTCTCATGCGCATGCTCATGCTTCTTTCGTGCGCATGCGGATGCTTCTTTCAGTTGTACTCGTGTATTTGGTGAATGACCGAACCCAAAGTACTGGGCAGGCGTGGTCCTATCCGTCTGCCTGCCAAGAGCTCCCAATGGGGGGGCTGGGTCGGGAAGCCTAAAAAAAATAATTATTGCAGGCAAGTCAGATTGGAGCAGCTCCAACTGATTAATAGGAATGTTCAGTCAATTGTTTTATCCTACTCGCACAACATTGTCAGGGGAGCTGAGTCACTTGAGCTGTATCCTCATGTCATTCTCCGGTCCCGATGCCACTGCAAAGATCTGATCAAATTTGTACCTCGATTTGATCAGATCAGATCGGAAGGTGCTGAATAACGCCTGCCATTCCACATAAAAAGCACTTGAAACTCATCGTCTCTGTCGCTGACTTTCGTCGCTGATAGCTAAACTGCTTCTCTCGTGCGCATGCGCATGCTTCTTTCATGGCCCGTGAAGGCAGTGGCATGCCACCCCAATGCTCCCTTCAGTGCACAGAACAGTAGAGATCCAGACGGCAAGCCTTTGGCCGCCACATACTCCTGCAACAACTCAACAGGGGAGACACCAAGGGCAGGAAGGACCCCCGGTATATAGACCAGTCTGGACTTCATTGCGTTAGCATTTTTGCCAAAGACTAAGGAACCACGGATGTAGGGCAACAACTCCTCATCGTTGCGGACCACCATAACATGAGGTTCTGTTACTGTCGGGGGCGCCTTCCATTGAATGGAAATCACACCATCCTGCGGCACCAGATCATGATAAACCCGAACCACTTCGTCGCTCCCGGCCAGAGGCCACCAAAGGCCAGAATCATACTTAGGAGCCGATGAAGGCGGCCTGAGCGGCGTGTGAGTTCAAGCCAAGAATGAAAGACCACACACCACTAAGATGTGGTCTAGGCACGCTTCGGGCGGGGAGGGCTGTTCCCCCACGCATTCCAACACGCCTCACCTCGCGAAGTTCAGGTCTGGGTCTTACATCCCCTCCCAACCACCATCTGACCCCTCGCCACTCGAGGGGAGGGGTCCTAGCCTTACGCTTCCAACCACCGTGTTGTCTTGCCGGGTTTCCACGGATGGAGCGCGCATATATGAACCCCGTATTGCAGAGCGTCTATGTTTCAACGTCACAAAATCCGATGACGAGCTCTTGTATTATGTCGCTTCTCGACGAATTTGTGTAATTTGTGGACTGAGTAGAATTGCACGGAGTTGTTAACGATCTGAGAAATCCGGCCGCGATAGTCCGTGCACCCCGTCATGTTGTATCATCACTGTGCATATTTAATTCAAATTGGAGACGGGAAATCTGAACGAATGAAACAGGGAGCGAATAACCTATTCCGATAACCGATATATGTCGCAGACTTGATACCAACAAATTCCTGCATCGCATTAGTCGACACCGACAGCAGTCGTCATCTCGTTAGGGTATCGAGAGAACCCAATAATTATGAGCCGATTCATCCGACAATAAGTTCAAATGGTATCAATTACTGGTAAAATTACCATACATCAAGATATATCAATATTGAGCTTTGCAAGTCGCCCCATCTGTTATTTCTGTGAATGTTTCATTAGTAGGTAAGGCCCCGAAACTTGTACTCCGCCTCTTCGGGGGGTATCACAACTAATCCCATTACACTCTAGTGGTGTCATATAATTTGCGGCAGTCTTTTCCTGTGAACTAGACTTCTTGGACTTGCCGACAAGATGGCAGGATGTATCTATACATCAACTTCTGTTTCATTATGTCAATCGCCCCCCTTCATTCTTCACCAAAGGAATATCAACATGATACCAAACGTCTTACAACATGACTCTCTTTGGAATTATATTTCACAAGCTTTTGCAAGTTGAGATGCTGTAATTGCACGGGTACCATGATACATGCACACATGTATGCGAAGAAGGTAATCTAGAATCTGACGGGCATTTTATTGACCTAATGATGACTGATGCGGGATAACTCTAATGAACGAACATCTCACCGCCGAAACAATCGGAGGAAATTCCATACCACGTACGATCTCCTGGCTTATATTTTCTTCTTGCGGTGCACGGGGAGAGGCACCAGGGCGCTTGTACGGGCCAAATAGTCTTGATACTGTGGGTCATTCCCCCACTTCTTGAAGCTGGCTTTCTCCAGCATGGGGATTCCGCTTACTTTCATAAGCAGAAATGTGACAAACATGGGGCTGAGGATTGCTATGTATTGTACACCCTCCAAGTCCTTTGTGCTGTGGGACAAAGAGAGGCCCGCATTAGAAAGAAGCGACACAAACAACAGTATGGAACAAAGCAGAACCACAAGCCAATCTACTGCCTCTTCCAAAATGTCCAGCCCTGGCTAAGCAGGCAATGGCTCACACAGCTTTTCATGGGTTCACACCATATTGATATGGCAATGAATAAGTGAGTATGGAATTATGTCTGTTGCTTTGCAAGTACTCCATGACCAGCAGTGAGCTACTTTCTCCTACACAGTTTTATTTCTGGCAGAACTTGAGGGAAAACGTGCAGTTTACCGCTGCCTTTACAAAGACTTGCACAGCCGTGTGACTGCTCAGTACTGGCAGTCAGCTAAGCCCTCAAGCTTCCTATGGAAGAATCAATTTCATTTTGCACATGTCGCGTGGTGCATTCCAAAGGACCGGCAAAGTTAACGTTTCTGCCTGGAGTCCAAATGAGTGCGAGATGACTTCACTAATCATCGAGGGTTGAAAAACAAAGTAGGAAGGGAGTAAAGAGACTGATCCCTACTCGCTTGCGGCCCGGAGGACTTACCTAGAAAGGAAGACCCCACACCACAGCATGATTTCCCCAAAGTAGTTCGGATGCCTAGAGTAATACCAAAGCCCTTCCTCGATCCAGCGGCCCTTATTTGCCGGCTTGTGCTTGAAGGCAGTTTTCTGCGCGTCCGCTATAACCTCGCAGGCAAAACCGAGACCCCAGAGCACGAAGCCCACTGTGTCACGAGCCCCGAGGGGCTGTGAGGCTGACCTCTTGCAGTTGATGATGAAGACTGGGAGTGCGGTAATAAACACCCACAGGCCTGAAGGGCGTGGCGACAGCACACCGGATTAGTGAAGAGGGAAAAACAGGCAGGCAGGCTCGATGGCGCGCCACAGCAGAGTCGAGGGCGACAGCAATTTTAGGCGGGGGAAAGGTCCCAGCAAAAGTAAGCAAGAACACAGCTCGAAGAGACCGGGAGCTAAGGTGATATCCGGGCTGCTGATTCGCTCCACGGAAGTACAACCGGGACTCCGTTCCACACGTGTATGACCGGGAGCCGAGGTGGTGCCCGGTAGGGTGGCTCACTCCACGGTGTATCACCTAGGGCCAATGTGTTGCCCGCGAGGCTGACCCGTTCCCCAAGACGCCACTCACCTTGAATGGTCCAGAGGTTGAAAAAGCGAACAATCTTATTCTTAATATCCGTAAAACGCGTATCAATACCACCGTCTCGGTTGATTCTTGTGAACAGGAAAGACCCCAGACGTATCGCCCAAATCGCAGTAAATGTAGTAAGTATTATTTGGCGTGGACTCTTTGGCCCCGATTCCTGCGTGACGCACGAGTCTTCTCTGTCCGTTTAGAATGGGACCAAACGCTTTGACTGGCCTAAACTTTTCGCCTCACCTGATGCCATCGCCGATGATTAATCATACACGACAGGGAATTAGGCAGCACACTGGGCCAAAGTGTTTCACTTGCGAAAACGTCTTTATGTCCATGCATAACGAACGCGTGAGATGGAAGCATGCTACGTGCCGAATGAAGCTCGAACGGGTTAATCAAACGGGGACTTTGAAGTCGCTTTCAAGCCACGAGTTCTTTGAAGTCGCTTTCAAGCCACGAGTTCTGGGCGTTTTTCGCTCGACTCAATTGTGGCCAGGGCAATGGGTTGGAAACTCCGAATATAACGATCGCCCTAGAGGGAAGCAGGGAAGACGCAGTCTCACAGCCGTCCCTTCCCCGCAACAAAATTCCGAGTCAGGCAAGAGGACTTGGGCGTGTAAAGCACCGAGATATGCACCTGCGCAAACGAGAGTGCCACGAGGGAAAGGTACGTGAGACTTCCGGTAAAATCGAAGAACCGTTCCGTTTGGAAAAAGTAACTAGGTATGAACACGATCCATTGTATCAAGATGGCGACAGCGGCTATGCTGTGTAACGCAAGTTGCTCGCCTTCTCTCCCGCAATACGCCAACCCTTGTCCGAGGAGTATCGACACGACGGAAAACAGAAGGAAAATCGGGGAGCTTCGAGTCATTGCACTATATGCTTAGAAACTTGAAGGTTGTATCCTTTGAATATGTACACACTATTTAAACGAAATTCGCCCTACAGAGTAATCTTTTTATACTGTAAATGCTGTTCTGTGCCCCCTTTCCCAGTAGCAAACACAGAAAACGTGTTCTAAGAGAGTTTTCAGCAAGCATTTCGAACACCAGCACCATTCTGAACACCAAATCGAACAGGGTGACGTGGATAAAATGTATGACCGAAATCGCTCACCTGCAGCTCCTAGGGCTAGCTGTGACACAAATATTGCTCGCGTGTACAAAACTGCCAACACGAAAATTCTAAATTGGCGCCACTGCATCAAGATCAACGTCATCAAGGGGAGTACTGTATCGAGTAACTATCTCTTTATTGGATCCGAGTCCACCCCCTGGACTTATTAAATTTAGGATGTTTTTATAATTGTTGTAGCACCTGGTATAATTAATATATCCGTGCAAATATATAAATTGACAATTATTTATATATTGAACTTTGAATTATACAGGGTGCGCTCGGCTGTCCCCCCCATATAGGGGGTTATATTGAGCGGGTTCCATCAGGGACCTCAATATGACTGCTAAAACACCCCATATCGGATGCCCCATTCCCGCCCCCCCACCGGTACAAGGCATGAATCCAACCCCCCCCAGCCCTTTGGGGGGTCCCATAGGTGGAAAATATAACCTTTGGGTGCCCTCCATGTGGAAGTTGGGTGGCACTTTTCGCTTGGCAAATTACCTAAAATTCACACATTCCATTAAATCCTCGCGACCCCTACACCCCTCTAAATGACGCAAGTCATGCAGAACCCCCCCAAACCCCTCGGGGGGGGGGCATTGATAAAGTGTGGAACCATGGATTGCCCCCCAAATCTATTTTAGGGGGGGATTGGGCTTGGTCAATTTTGGTCATTTTTTTGGTCAACGCGGGGCAAAATGATGCCCTCGACCCTCGTCCGTCGGCCC
>LGRX02005875.1:0-45169 GCA_001247695.2 Cymbomonas tetramitiformis
GTGCGGCTCAGGGAGATGCAGGCGGTGCGGCTCAGGCGGCTCAGGGAGATGGGCGGGCGGGATCTCTTGGGACCTCATCGAAGCAGTCTCCGAAGACCCCGAGGGACGAATAGCCGATGGTTGTGAGGAGATTCTGCAGCAGGTCCATCTTCTGGTGGCCGCTGACGCCCTGCTCGCGCGGCACCCCCGCGTCACCAAGCTCCAAACCGCGGTCCACACGGTAGCACCGGGCGCTGTGCTGGCAGGCTGCCGGGAGGACACAGCATGGCTTCCTCTCTAGGCCACAGGAAGCTGCGGGCACTCACAATGTAGTTAGCGCGGATGGTCTCGTGGGTGTCCACGCTGGCAAACAGGGTGTTCAGAACCCCTGGCACCCCGCATTGCCTTTATCAGTGCCAATCTAAAACCGTGACCCAGAACATAGCACGCATCTCAAATCGGAGGCACAAGCATCGCCAGGCTCTCTCCTCCGAACACGCAGGTTGGTCTTGTTCAACACCACCATAAATCATCAACTTCGGGCAGTCCACTTTTAACTCGTCCGAGCCTTCGGACGTTACAGAAGTGGGTGTACAACTAGAGAGAGGTGGACCGTCGTGGGCGCGCTCTTGACGCTTACATCCAGTGTTGGAATCTGCACTGTCTGCAACTACATCGAGGGCATGCCCCTAGAAACTGGTGGACCCCTGCGGGCGTACCCTCGATGATGTCTGTTGTTTTATGGGGCACCACGTGGATCGGTTCCATAAGAGATTCTGCCCGCTTGGCGCTGATGCCCCCCTCCCCTCCCACCCGCCGCCCTCACGGCGCTATGCGTGCGCACCCGCCTTTCACCCGCCGCCCTCACGGCGCTGTGGGCTCAGGGTGGCCACAAGCTCGGGGCTCAGGGTGGCGAGAAGTGTACCTCCACGCTGCGGCGCTTCTGCGTGCGACCACCACCGCTGACGTGGCCACCGCAACGCCTGCCACCAGGGCAAGCCGGGGCTTTCGCATTGGCTCCGGCAGCGAAGCTAGGGCATTCTGCATTGCCAGGTGGCACCCGCCAGGTCAGATGTGTTAGGGCTTGCAGCTCACGCCAGGTGGGCCCGCATGGTCCCAGCCAGACCTTCCGTGGATACAGGGGCTGACGAGTCACGCAGGATAGTCCCTACAGGCTCAGCATGGAAGAGCATCTTTGCCGGGAAAGCGAGTAGGGCTTCACCGAGGTTAAGCGCGCCACCGCTGCAGAGTGGCGATCAGCTGCAAATTGCATCGAGGCGAAAGATGCGCATGCTCTGCCGTCAAGCAGTCACCCCAGCCATCCGCCATCTATAACTTATCCCCAGCTCTTGGCCGCCTCGTCATGCGCCGCCAACAGCGTTTCCTCTTGGGACTTGCCAGTCAAATGAGAGGCAGACTGTAACCGAGCAGCCCGATCTCCTTGATCATGGTGGGAGGAGCACACACGCTCTCGCATATAGCCTCAAGTGTTCAAAGAAGACACACTGAATGGCACGAGATCGGCCGACAAAAGCCAGGCCACCATCAGCCCAGTGGATGTGGGAATCAAATCAAGAGCAGGGCGGGGCCGTGACAAGATACCACTAACTCATACATATTCCCAACCCAGATGCAAAGCAGCATGGAAAGATGATACGATGTGACCGATCATCGCCCAACAATTGTTGGTCTCTGGGTTACGGAGTAAGCGGACCCTGCTGGCATGCCCCCCAGTGGCTCACGGTCGATGGATGGGACCCGTTGGTCCATGATTATGCCATGAATGCAGTCACACCACACAGCATGGACACCCCATGTTAAAAAATGAAAACAAGCGGGCACCTAAGAGCTCCCCACAAAAATCAAGGGAAAACACAGAACGTGGACTTCACCACCCTCTGCCTCTCCTTGCAGCAGCTTCTCCAAGAAGCAGTGCCCGCCAGAATGGCACCACAGGGACAACTGCCTCCCAAAACCCACTTCCATCCGGCGGCCGTCCCCGTTCACAGCGACGCGCCAGTACCTCACATCTGGGTCAAAGAACACGAGTCCCCCGGCACGTGTAATAACCAGAAGTACTGGACACGAAGAGGGAGCAAGCGTCAGATGAATCCAAGACACTCCCATAGAGCGAGCCGCGGACAAATCCCTGACGCTCTCAAAGAGGCAGTGCCCGTCAGAAGGGTACCACAGGGACAGCCACATCCCATCATCCAAAGCACTCCAGTGGCCGTCCCTGTCAACAACGAGATGCAGTACCCCATAACGTGGCTGTCGATCACCAGTCCCCCGGCAGGTGAAAAAGCCCCAAGGCACTTCAAAGAAGACACACACACACACACACACACACATATGCGCACAGGTGCCAAAGGAGTCGGTCTAATGATAAGCACACACAGGAAGTTCATTCTCAGCCCCTTGGGACAGCCATTGGGGATTCCGGCCGTGGCGTGGGTGGGCAAGCTCTCTTGAAACCAGGCTCTAGGGCGGGTAGGGGGCGGCGGGGTGGTCCCGAATGTGGGCTTGGTGGTGAAGAGAGGGCATGAGTGGCGGAGGTGGTGAATGTGGGCTTGGTGGTGAAGAGCGGGCATGAGCCGGCTTCAGAGACACAGCAGCAGTGCGCCGGCAGGGCAGTCGCAGAAGGGCTCAGGTGGCGCAGTGAGGCTCAGGGAGCAGAGGGGTGGTCCTGCGCGTAGGCTTGGTGTGGAGATATGGCTCGCACAGCTCGGGGAGCAGGGATGAACCGACTTCAGGCACAAGGCAGCAGTGCGCCGGCGGTGCGGATGCAGAGGGGCTCGGATGGCTCAGTGAGGCTTAGGGAGTCCCATTCTTCACTAATGAGCTCCGGAGAATCCGGATAAGTGTCCCGAAGTGTGTGCTGAATCCTTTGATCCCCGGCGTGGGTACATAGTGCAGCCGGTCTTCTGCGGCTACGGGGTGCCAAAGGAGTCGGTGCAGGGATAAGCATACACCCAGGAAGTAATCGCCTGCAAGGGGTCAGCCTGCAGCCGGAAACGCGGGAGAGTGGGGGGCTCTGCAGCCCGTCGGCAGCAGCTCGCAACCGCAGCAAGGGGACATACCCGAGGACGCCGCCGGCGGTAGTGGCAGCGAGCAGGAGCGAGCTGGTGGCCGGCATGAGGCGTGCACGCAGGGCAGAGAGGGTGAGGTAGTCCGCCTGGAGCCGGCACGGCGACGGTCAGCGGAGCAACTCTGCATCCACACTGGGATGGCAAGGGTCGAGTCCTTGAGCCCCAGAATGCAACAGCGTGGCCCGTCAGGTTGAAGTGGAAACAACCTTCCACATTCAGCAACTTCAGCGCGACCCTCCGCAGTCAGCATCCAACAGTGCAGCTCTCCGTCCTCGGCACTCATGACCACTGCTCCCCGTCCTCAGCACCCATGACCACTCTCCCCGTCCTGGCACCCACTGCTCCCCGTCCTCAGCACTCATGACCACTGCTCCCGTCCTCGGCACCCTGCCACTGCTCCCCCGTCCTCGGCACCCAAAAACACAACTCCCCGTCCTCGGCACCCATAACCACTGCTCCCCGTCCTCAGCACCCATGACCACTGCTCCCCGTCCTCAGTCCTCAGCACCTGACCACTGCTCCCGTCCTCGGCACCCACAACTCCCGTCCTCGGCACCTGACCACTGCTCCCCGTCGCGGCACCCAATAACACAACTCCCGTGTCCTCGGCACCCAATAACACAACTCCCCGTCCTTGGCACCCATGACCACTGCTCCCCGTCCTCGGCACCCAAAAACACAACTCCCCGTCCGGCGGCACCCAACACAACTCCCGTCCGCGGCACCCATAAACACAACTCCCGTCCTCGGCACCCAATAACACAACTCCCCGTCCGCGGCACCCAAAAATACAACTCCCCGTCCTCGGCACCATGACCACTGCTCCCCGTCCTCGGCACCCATGACTCCCCATCCTCGGCACCCATGACCACTGCTCCCCGTCCTCGGCACCCAAGAACACAACTCCCCGTCCTCGGCACCCAACAGCGCAGCTCTTCGTCCTCAGCAACCACAAAACACAACTCCCAGTCCTCAGCACCCAACAACGCAGCTTCGCTACTTACCCACCTCCGGGATTTACAGGCACTGTCGTCTCAGGATACCACCCTTTGTATTGAGAGTTGGGATTCGAGTCAAGTAGCACGGCTTAGCGCCGGCCCAGCCTTGCATGGAATGTCCTCAGCGCCCCACGTCTACTTCCCCGTTCACTCGGAGACTGCGATCCTAAATTGAATCGAAACAGGTCCCGTAGCAAAACAGCTCAGGTAGCATCGAAGCTGGTCGGCATGCTGACGGGAAATAGCGAGCAGCGCGAAAGCTCTGCGGGAAGGGAATCTAGCCGTACGTTGGAGATGTCAAAACACTCAGTCGAGAGGAGAAGCGCGTACGCCTACGAGCAAGAGAAAGCCGGGCGGGAAAAGGGAAGCTAGACCCTACGTCGGAGGTCGGGGATGGGACAGCTGGGGTCTTACATTGGCATACAGGTGAGCCAGAAGAAGGAACTGCTTGCGTACTTTGTCGTCGGATTTCAGAGTGTCGAGAATGCGCTTGGAATTGGGTCCTGTGGCATGCACGCGTCCAGAGTTTCAGGTATCGGGGAGAGAGGCGCCATAACAAGGAGGGCAGCGGCTCGCTGTGAGGGTTGTGCGTACTTGCGTGTCGTGCTGAGCGCGAGGAAACGTCAGCTGCTGAAAGCCGGGCATGTGCTCGGATTCAAGATCGTAATTGATCGGGGGGGCACCTTTCCTAACCTCCTCCACGAGAGTAGTTGCGGCGTAGGACAAGATGCAATCCACCTGAGGGCCCCCGGGATGCGATCGTTCTTAGTTCGCGCAGGCTGACGCGGGAGGTTTGAAAGCACTGTGAATCATAAGTGGAGCGGGACATGAGAGAACGAACCAAGTCAGCGCTCTGCCAGGACTCTGAGAAACGTACGTCCCAGCTCTCATCGCCGCAGCCGAGGTATTCCTGTTGGTCCCGACTCGTACTAACCATCAACGATTACTTAGCGGGTGAAAAGCGCATGCGCAAGCCGCTCTCGATCGCCCTCCCACTCAAATAATTTCGCGAGGTTGCGCCCCGTGCACGAAGCGGTCAGAGCAAAAGCAATGCGAGACGACACACGCCTTGCTGTGAGAGAGTATGTGCAGTGCACGCACTGCACGAAGAGAAAAGCAACGAGATCATCTGGCGATAACAATCTTCGAAGCTAGTGACCAACGAATGCGCTATCACTGGATGTTTTAGGCTGTGTCACAAGGCCACGAGAGGCCGCAGTCTTCACAGATCACATAACTGTTTCCTTCACCGTCCAACTTGTGGGCACCTAGAGACTACAATGAAAAAGTCAACACTTGCACGTGAGGAAGGTGTATCAATTCGATTTTACCCGTGAAATTAGGTCGTCAGCTGTGCATAACGAAGATTCTAGTGCCCATAGAAGCAAATCATGGAATGAGAGGCACCTGGAAGCTTTTCAAACAGGACGTGACGTGTCCCGGTCTGCATAGGTCGACCACGAAGTGCGGCTTCTTGTCTCGTCCTCCCAGCTCAGATTCAGCGTTGTATTTGTCATATGCTGCCATCAACTATTGCAAGCCCCCGTGTCCATGCAACAGTCAACGTGAACTGAGTGGACGAATCGGATTCGGCTTGGCGGCGTTGCGCGGTCATTCCACCAAGGGGCCTGAGATCGATATCAACAAGAGAACATAAAGCGAGTACAATAATTTTGCAATACCTACCTGCATACGGATCGTCGTTTTCCCCGATCCACGCTTTCCGAAAAAAAGGTATGTGGTCTCATTCGGTTCGAAGCCCTGCGTGCACACAAGCGTGCACTCATTTGATGACAAATAAAGTTGTTTCAGGGGAAAATAAGGTTTTCAAAATAGTTACAGGCGTAGAAAAGCTTTCAGTCAAGATTCGGCTGAGAAAGCGCTCGACAAGGAGAAGGTCACCTGTAAGTCAGAATGGATGTAGTAAGAGTCATTCGTAAGATTGCTCTTCTCTGCGGTACGGTCAGTAAACGGATTTCGTCCAAGGTGATAGTGCTGCAAGATTTTGGAGGTCGACATTCTGAGAGTTCGATTGATAACCCCGTAAAAGTTTAACAGCTCTGATCAGCCTGGGAGTTGTAAAAGTTGAAAGTTTGTAATTTTCAGGCATGCGATGGATGTGAAACTTGACACAATGTTCTGGTTCTATAAGCCTATTGCGGAATTATAATAACTCTATGACGTTCGGGTTTTTGGCAGCCTTGGTACCATTCACGCGTGACACCGAGGCCCTCAGATGTGCCCTCGAATTTAAGCTCTCACCTTGCCCCCACCCCCCCCAACAACCACCCCAAATACTTTATTTCGGCAACCCTCTAGCATCTTGGGATGCTTTACACGCCGCTTGAATCGAAGTGATTCGGCCTATGCGGCCAGATTAGTCACCTCAACCAATCAGCCCCAGCCCCCCCCAACGCTACGGGGCCACTTTCGACAACCTTATATAACACCATTTTGCACTAAAATTAGGGCGGCACAGGGCAAGCCCTTGCTCCCAAATTCACTCCACACCTCCCACCTTATGTCCTTCGCAAGTGGGCACCTGCCCCTTGCCATCTACGTCGCGCTAGAGCCCGCCACAAGCGGTGAACTCGGTGGTACCGACCTGCCCACACCCGTGTGGGGGCTAACCGTCATAGAGATATCGTTCCCCACCCCCTCCCCCAAATATGGCGGATCCACGGGGTTCCAAGCCCCCCCAGGGGTCGAGTGAACCTTTGGGACATGTTTTACATCATTTGTGATGCACATGCCGCTAGGATTCCCACTTTCAATCCGGAGCTGATATCTCTATGACGTTCGGGTTTTTGGCAGCCTTGGTACCATTCACGCGTGACACCGAGGCCCTCAGATGTGCCCTCGAATTTAAGCTCTCACCTTGCCCCCCCCCAACAACCACCCCAAATACTTTATTTCGGCAACCCTCTAGCATCTTGGGATGCTTTACACGCCGCTTGAATCGAAGTGATTCGGCCTATGCGGCCAGATTAGTCACCTCAACCAATCAGCCCCAGCCCCCCCCTACGGGGCCACTTTCGACAACCTTATATAACACCATTTTGCACTAAAATTAGGGCGGCACAGGGCAAGCCCTTGCTCCCAAATTCACTCCACACCTCCCACCTTATGTCCTTCGCAAGTGGGCACCTGCCCCTTGCCATCTACGTCGCGCTAGAGCCCGCCACAAGCAGTGAACTCGGTGGTACCGACCTGCCCACACCCGTGTGGGGGCTAACCGTCATAGAGATATCGTTCCCCAGCCCCTCCCCCAAATATGGCGGATCCACGGGGTTCCAAGCCCCCCCAGGGGTCGAGTGAACCTTTGGGGCATGTTTTACATCATTTGTGATGCACAATCATGCCGCTAGGATTCCCACTTTCAATCCGGAGCTGATATCTCTATGACGTTCGGGTTTTTGGCAGCCTTGGTATCATTCACGCGTGACACCGAGGCCCTCAGATGTGCCCTCGAATTTAAGCTCTCACCTTGCCCCCCCTCTCTCCCAACAACCACCCCAAATACTTTATTTCGACAACCCTCTAGCATCTTGGGATGCTTTACACGCCGCTTGAATCGAAGTGATTCGGCCTATGCGGCCAGATTAGTCACCTCAACCAATCAGCCCCAGCCCCCCCCTACAGGGCCACTTTCGACAACCTTATATAACACCATTTTGCACTAAAATTAGGGCGGCACAGGGCAAGCCCTTGCTCCCAAATTCACTCCACACCTCCCACCTTATGTCCTTCGCAAGTGGGCACCTGCCCCTTGCCATCTACGTCGCGCTAGAGCCCGCCACAAGCAGTGAACTCGGTGGTACCGACATGCCCACACCCGTGTGGGGGCTAACCGTCATAGAGATATCGTTCCCCAGCCCCTCCCCCAAATATGGCGGATCCACGGGGTTCCAAGCCCCCCCCAGGGGTCGAGTGAACCTTTGGGACATGTTTTATATTATTTTGTGATGCACGTTCCGCTAGGATTCCCACTTTCAATCCGGAGCTGATATCTCTATGACGTTCGGGTTTTTGGCAGCCTAGGTGGTACCATTCACGCGTGACACCGAGGCCCTCAGATGTGCCCTCGAATTTAAGCTCTCACCTTGCCCCCCCCAACAACCACCCCAAATACTTTATTTCGGCAACCCTCTAGCATCTTGGGATACTTTACAGGCCGCTTGAATTGAAGTGATTCGGCCTATGCGGCCAGATTAGTCACCTCAACCAATCAGCCCCAGCCCCCCCCTACAGGGCCACTTTCGACAACCTTATATAACACCATTTTGCACTAAAACTAGGGCGCAAGCCCTTGCCGCTCCCAAATTCACTCCACACCTCCCATCTTATGTCCTTCGCAAGTGGGCACCTGCCCCTTGCCATCTACGTCGCGCTAGAGCCCGCCACAAGCAGTGAACTCGGTGGTACCGACCTGCCCACACCCGTGTGAGGGCTAAACGTCATAGAGATATGAAATGAGAAAAATGAGATGCAATTGGAATTGCACATGAACGATGAAGCAACAGACTCAGAATGATGGGAACAGACTCAAGTAGATCGTTCCGAAGGCGTTGCCTTACTCATCGACGTAAATGTTTTATTATTATTATTATTATTATGAAGCACGATGATGAACACGATGACAAATCAACAGTAATCTGGTCCCCATAGTAGAGAGTTTCTCCGAGCACGGCCGCTGCGCGGCCTGCAACACGACGCGAGCGGAGGGTCGGCGTTACAGTTGATCGGAGTGGCTCGCTCGGAGAAATGGACCCCGGAATGTTACAAACCCTAAATGCATATTTTCGTCCATAAGCACACGCTACACAAGCTACAACGGAGTATGATTCATAAAATGATGAGCATCATCTTTAACCAGATGATGATGACGAGGCGAACAAATGAACAAATGTGAGATGGTGGATGATGCGGAAGGTATTTGTGTGGATAATACATCGAATTGGAAATTTGAACGGGGGAGGGGATTTCTGACCCCGAAGAATTGAGCCCGAGGCCCGCCGAAGGACCGACGATTTTTTCTCTAAGATTTTTTATTTGTTTTTGTTCATCGGGGATTTTTCTTCGTTAGTTCCGATAGACAGTTCCGAGGAATCCGCGCCAGTCCGACTTTAGATAGGTCGTCGTTGTCGCGATAACCTTTCTTACAACCTGAAATCCTTCCGCCAAGTCCACCTGTTCGGTTGTGAGGACTGAACCAGTCTCACAAGGGTGCAAGTAACACTTACAGAGAATATGGTTTGGGAACCATAGGGTGATATTGGGATGCTTTGTATACTGTCGGATATTTCATTTAACTTTAGGTGAACTTTCACTGTTTGAAGTTACAAGACACCAGAGCTCAGTGCCAATGTGTAACTAATTCAAAAACTGACATGAGAGCTTGCTCAGCTCTTTAAGTAGTAACATGTCGACTCGAATTCCCTCAGATCTCATCCGAATTCGACAGTCACATGCTCAGTCACTTCATGTTCACATATCCTCTGACAGGTCTTGTCATTTGGCCCTTAGGCTGTAGCTGCCAGTCATACAGTGATCTCTGCTCTGAATTACTGAATAGTCATAGATCTGATGATGTGGCAAGATCTGGGACTCTCCTGGTTTCCCTCCAGATCTGTGTGGCTGTTTGAATATAACATGGTTTCCCCCCATTTCTGGAATGGTTTCCCACCAATTCTCTCAACCTGATCTGCTGTGGTTGCAGATGTTCAAAAAGTCACAAGCTGTCAGTCACCCTTGTCATACCTCGCGGTCATACTGGTGACTGTCATTGGTGCTGTCACTCGTCATTCAGACACGACTGTCTCTCGTCTGACTCGCGATACACCCTAGTACAACTCTCCCCCCCTTTGCGGCGCGCCTACGTCCTCTCTAGGCTGTCCTGCGTGTCCTTATGTACATAGTCAGGGAAGGTTAGCATGCACTTTGCGACAAGATCGGGCTGCTAAGCCCTCGGTTCTCGGGTCCGTGCCCCCCAGTCCTCGGGTCCGGGTCCCCCTTACGGTTCTTGGGTCCGTGCCCCCCAGTCCTTGGGTCTGGGTCCCCTTCCGCAATCCGGGTTCGCCAAGGCGCTTCACCGTCTCACGCTGCCAACGCTCATCAGGTTTGGCAACCTCAGCACTACCAGATCACGGGTCTTCTGCGGCCATTCTTTGCGCCCCGTGGCTGACCAGCCTCGGTATCTTGAAACTCGCACATGTCAGTCCTCACTGTCAGCGTCGAGATGAGGTCCATTACCGCGAGTGCACTCTCCTCCTTCATGCGCTCGTTCAGCTTCAGTTCGCAAAACAGGTGGTGCAGCAACGCACGAGGTATTGCATATACCGCTTGGGCTGAACCCATACCGTGGGTGTTAGCCGAGGAGATGCCCCCTTGGGACGTGTTCTCGTGCCTTCCTAGCATTGCTCGCGCAGGGCAGGGAGTCGTGTGGGTGCACTGTAACAAAGGTACTGAAGGTGCCGCATTTGTCCATATGTGAGTTGGCTTCATGTACGGTGCGCCATACTTACAATAGGTGGGCAACAGTGGCTCTGGCAGACCTTTCATTACGGCGCGCGTGTGCAATCCTCGCAGCGTGTCGCCAGCTGGGTTCTCTATGAAGAAATACGCAGGATCGTAAAACTCAATGATCTCCCTGGTACGCCGCACGCGCCTGTCCGCCAGCTTCAGATCTGGAGCCCCCAGTGTCTTCGCCTTGCTGTACTCCTTGCAGGGGGGGCTGGCCCAGATGACGTCGAAATGGTGCCGCGGGTAGAGCTTGTAGTTCCAGTGAAGGATGTCCTCCGTGCACGTGGCTTGCCACTTTGGTAGGATGTCCACTGTTACCACCTCGCAGTCCCTAAACTGACGTTGGAACTGCTGCTCCACTGAACCGGTACCGCAGAACAACACCAAAATCCTGACTGGGTGCTGCACTCTCGAGAGGTGGGGCTGATAGGCCCGGCTTTGGCTACTGCTGCGGACTGTTGGGGTGGGAGGTCTCATAGCCATCAACTGTGCTCGCTGCTCCTCCTGACCCTTATGAGTCTCCCTTCGCCTCTTCTCTGGAGCCTTCTTCAGCCTTTCCTCCTCAGCCTCGAAGATTCGCAGAGGCTCTAGCCTGCCCCCTCGCCCTTCCAAATCCTCCCGGGTTCGCCACTGGCTGTGACTGTGCGGAAGCCCTTTCCATTTGGTTAGCCACTCCTGCACTGTCCCACCAGCCTTTCCACCTAACCTCCTGAAGCGAGTGCTGATGATGCGTTCCACCTCACGCTCCCTCTGACCCTCTACCAAGACTGGTGGTGGTGCCACTTCCTCCCGCCTACTCACGAAGTGCTTGGCTCCCGAATGAACTGGGGTGAGCCGATCCGCTGTGAACACGTCGTGCACCTTCCAATGCACGGGTAGCTCCAACCTGTACGCTGACGGAGCTCCACGGTCCTGCTCTGGCAGCTCTTGCTGCCTGTCGCTGTACAAACATTCTACTACACGTAAGGGGCCGTGCCTGAGCTTACGCAGCTTTGGCTTCACCCCCCGATCTCCAGGCAGAGTCAGGTGCTGACCATCCACCCATACTTGATCATTCACCTTAATGTGCTGCAGCCGGTGTCGTGCGTCGAACTGCTCTATCATACGCTGCTGAGCCAGTTGCAAACCTTCTCGTGCCGCCTGCAGCTGCCGCGCGAACTGCTTGGCCAGTTGGTGAGCGGTACCCTGCTTGTCCGCTGCTGTGCGACCGCCCTTCCTCCTCTTTGCACCTCCTTCCAGAGCTGCGTTCATGAAGAGGTCCAACTGGGTCGCTGGTGCATGTCCGTACACCAGTTCGAACGGTGAGAACCCTGTCACTGCCGATTTGGAGTCGTTGATGGCGTACTCCACCGGGGCCACCCACAGGTCCCAATCCTCCTGGTTCTCATCCACGTAGCAGCGCAGCATACGCTCCACGGTGTGGTTGCTGCGTTCCGCTTGCCCATCGCTCTGAGGGTGGTAGGGAGTGGTGCTAGCTACCTTGACGCCCATCAGTCGCATAAACTCCTGAGTCATGGCGTCGCGAAAGCGGGGGTCTCGGTCACACACTATCTTCATTGGAGCTCCGTGCAATCGCCATACTGCGTCCATGAACAGTCTTACCACTACTTCGGCGGAGCTGTCGTTGTAGGTCATTGGCACCACGTGTACCATTTTGCTCAGCTTGCAGGTGAAGGTAGTGAAGGCGTTTACTCCTCGCTGAGTCATCGGGAGCCCGGTCACGAAATCGATGCTGACAACCTCCCAGAGCCTGCTTGGCACTCGATGCGGTTGCAACAGTCCCATGGGATACCCTTGTCGCGGCTGGGTCTGCTGACACGTCACGCACGTCTTTACCCACTCTGCTATATCTAGGTCCATTCGCGGCCACCAGAAACGTCTTCGGACCCGCTCCAGCGTCTTGTCCCTGCCGGTGTGGCCTGCGGATGGTGCCTCGTGAGCTTCTCTCAACACTAGCTCCCGCAAGGGCGAGTCCGGTGCCAGCACCACCTGGTAGCGCCCTTCAGCCACTCTCCAAATGATGTCGCTTACCAACCGGAAATGCTCTGTGCGATGATGCTGGGTATTTAGCAGCTCCTGCTTCAGGGTCCTGAGATATTCGCTGCGTCTGTGCTCAGCTCTCAGCGCTCGCAAGAACACCCCTGGCTCCACTGTTCCCGACTTGTCTCTGACCTTTGCTGCTGCTCCGGAGAGCGTGACTGCTGGTTGCGCTGTGGGTCTCTCGCGTGGGGCCAACTTGCTGGATGGTTTCTGCGGCCTGGCTATCACTACTAGCACTGGCCATGGGACTGGCAGTTCCTGCAGAGCCGCACGGTGACCTCTCTCCTCTCCAGGTGAGGTAAACAGTCTGTTGGGTTCACCATGCTCGTTCACCCTTGGGATGACTTCTACGATCTCCAGGCCAAACTCACGTAGCAACGGTCGCCAACTCGCCTGAGGGAAGTCGGGCAACAAGAACAAGGCAGCTGTGTGGCACGGGTCCTGCTTTGCCTCAGATGCATAGTGTCGCAGAATGTCCTCAATGCTCACGTTGGGGTCTGAGAAGGGGGGGTTGCACCAGACGATACGGCCCCTCCACTGCTCGTTCAAGCAATCAGTCCAGAATGTGCTCACCTGTCGGTTCTGACCCATAGCGTCACAGCACGCATCCACCTGGAATGGTCCTCCCAATGCTCGAGAGTACTTGCTCTGCAGCCTAGCGAACTCCGAGGAGATCAACTTCCAATCCTGCTTGTCCACCAGCGGTTCTCCAGGTCGGATCCTTGGGCTTGCTTGCTGCTGCTCTGCTGCTGTCGCTGGCGGTTGTGCAGCTGGTTGCTGCACTGCTGCTGATGGCTGCTGCTGCTCCGCTGCTGGCTTCTGATGAGCTACTGTTGCAGGTGGTTGTGCTGGGGGTGTCTCTGACAGAACGGCTTCTGCATCCAAGGGAGACGCTGGGTCATCACCTGTTGCTGATTGCTCTGCTGCTGCCGCTCTAGTAGTTATGCCCGCAAGGGCAGAGACTGCCGCCATCGTGGCCACTGTGTCCATGGCGTCGCGCCACAGGTCGGGGGTCTCCGCCCACCACAGTCCATTAAGCTGCGTCAGCTTCCCAGTTACCACAGGAGGGTTCACTGGAGGGTACTCCTCGTCCTCCTCGTCTGCTGAACTGAACCCTGCGTCCAACGGAGAGCTAGGGTCCTCCTTCCCCATCTTCTTCTCCTTTACCGCTGCGTTCACCTCAGCCTTAGCTTTGGTTACTTCTGCTGGGTTCCCCTTAGCTCCCGCTGCTCTTCGGCCTTCTTCCGCGGATACAGGCTGGTCGGTGCTCGGGTCCACATACCCCGCCTCCTTAAGCCCGTCTCGCGCTGTCGTCTGCACGTAGTCCGGTCGGCGAGAGGCCGCGCCCGGCACCACCAGCGTGCGCCCTGGCACGTGCTCCATCGCATGCACGCCCACCTCCACCAGGTCCTCGTACCACCTAGCCTGGCGTCGGCTGAGCTCCCGTCCAGGTGCGAATAACCACTTTAGAGGAGCATGATCCCCCATTAACCTGAACTCCGTGAATATCAGGTAATGTCTCCAAGTCTGCGTAGTGCAGTGGTGGATGGCGGCTAGCTCACGCTCACCTGCGTGGTAGTTCTGCTCAGCAGACGAGAACTGCTTGCTCTCGAAGGCGATCGGCTGCAGGCCCTTCCCCAGGTCCTGCATCAGTACCCCAGCCAGTGCCACCGCACTAGCGTCCGTCTGTACGACGAATGGACTGGTGCCATTGTGAGCTGCCTTCTGATCTGGAAGGATCAACGTAGGGGCTGTGGTCAGCGCGTGCTTCAACCGTTCGAATGCTCGCTCCTGCTCTGGGCCCCACTCCCAGGGCACTAAGCTCTTGGTCAGCTTGGTGAGCGGGTGCGCCAGGTCAGAGAATCCTTGGATGTACCGCCTGTAGAACCCAGCTAGTCCCAGGAACTGTCTCACGTGCTTGACCGTCTCCAGCTTGGGCCAGTCCCTTACTGCTGCGATCTTGTCCTGCTGGGGTCGGCATCCTTCTCGATCAATTACATGCCCGAGGAACCGTACCGAGCGCTTGAAGCACCGCAGTTTTGATTCCTTCAGCCGGACTTTGTTCTGACGGCAGACCTCCAGCACCTGCCTCAAATGATCGAGGTGTTCAGTTGGATTCTTACTGAAGATCATGATATCGTCCACGAACACCCTTACGAATGGGAGATGTCCTAAGTAGCTCTGCATCATACGCTGCCAGCAAGAAGGACTGTTTGACAACCCCATGGGCATAACCAGCCACTCATAAGCTCCGAACGGCGTGGTCATCGCCGTCTTCTCGATTGCGTCCTCCTCCATGGGGACCTGCCAGAATCCCCACAGAGCGTCCGCGGTGGAGAAGATAGTCGCTCCCTGGAGGTCATCAATGAGGGATTGAACGTCGGGGAGAGGGTACCGGTCCTTCACCGTGATCTCGTTGATCTGGCGATAGTCGATCACCAGACGCAGCTCCTTGGGGTTGGAGGGCTTGGGGACCATCAGGACTGGACTACCCCAAGGTGAAGACGAGGGACGGATGTATCCCTTTGCCAGGAGCTCGTCCAGTTGCCCACGAAGTTGTCGTAACTCCTCCATGGACAACTTGTAGCACCTCTTGTGCCGTGCGCCATCACGGTACTCGGGGTCCATGCGCAGCGGCGATTTGTGGTCTCGGTCCACAACGCCGTTGGGAAGCTCCATGCCCACCACGTCATGGTACTGCTGCTTCAGCTTCACCAGCTCGTCCAGGATCCATTGCGGTACCTCTGCGTCCTCCTCATCCTGCTTAGCTTCCTTGGTCTTGCCTTCGTGCTGCTTGACCTCGCCATCCGCGCCGCTGCTCTGCTCTTCACTAGGTGTCGCTGCAGCAGCTGGTGCCTCTTTCCTGAAACAGCTATACCCATCTTTGCTTTGCCCTGTCTCAGCTTCTATAGGTGCTGCCAGTACTGGCTCGCTAACTCTGCGCGATCTCCTGTGGTTCACCCCTCTACTCCTCCGTTGCTCCACCTGCTGCAGACGCAGAGCCTGTCCTGTTTTCCACAAACAGTATGCCTCCTCTTCCCACTCAGGTTCCAGTTTCTCCGCGTGGTGCTGTGCAGCCTGCTCCCTGCGCTCTCGTGGAAGCATCTGGAATGCCTCCCATCTGGCCCTTGTGGGGTAAGGTCCCCAGTCTCGCACAGCGGGTTGCGCTGATGTGGGGCACGTCGCCGGTCGCAGAGCACACACCTGCTCCTGAGCCCAGTCCTCCTGCTCTGTTGCATCTTGTTCAGATTCAGACGAACTGCTGTCGGAGATTAGGGTGGCTACGCTTGCTACTGTGCTGTCGCTGTTGCAGCCTTCCTCGTCAGAGGTAACTTCCCCCCCCCTTTGCCTAGCGTTGTCACCCTCTGCTTCCGATGATGAGGATGAAGATGACTCTGATAGGGCTGCAGAGGCCTCTAAGGGAGAGTTGGGGTCGTCGGTGGCCTCCATTTTAAATGTGCCATCTGGAGCCAGATACATCAGGTACGCCTCCTCGCCGCTATCCTTCAAGGCTCGCAGGTCCTTCCTGGCTTGCTTAGTACTGATAAGCTGTGCCTCTACCAGTCCCATGGCCTGCCCAGACCCTGTAGATGACGACCCTGGATTGCATCCCGCAATGACTACCTTCTGTGACCCGTGGCCAAACCGCACACTCCCATACTGTGCGTAGTCAAAGGTGATCCGCCGCTGAGCTCGTAACCAGTCAGGATTTTGGTGTTGTTCTGCGGTACTGGTTCAGTGGAGCAGCAGTTCCAACGTCAGTTTAGGGACTGCGAAGTGGTAACAGTGGACATCCTACCAAAGTGACAAGCCACGTGCACGGAGGACATCCTTCACTGGAACTACAAGCTCTACCCGCGGCATTATTTCGACGCCATCTGGGCCAGCCCCCCCTGCAAGGAGTACAGCAAGGCGAAGACACTAGGAGCTCCAGATCTGAAGCTGGCGGACAGGCGCGTGCGGCGTACCAGGGAGATCATTGAGTTTTACGATCCTGCGTATTTCTTCATAGAGAACCCAGCTGGCGACACGCTGCGAGGATTGCACACGCGCGCCGTAATGAAAGGTCTGCCAGAGCCGCTGTTGACCACCTATTGTAAGTATGGCGCACCGTACATGAAGCCAACTCACATATGGACAAATGCGGCACCTTCAGTACCTTTGTTACAGTGCACCCACACGACTCCCTGCCCTGCGCGAGCAATGCTAGGAAGGCACGAGAACACGTCCCAAGGGAGCATCTCCTCGGCTAACACCCGCGGTATGGGTTCAGCCCAAGCGGTATATGCAATACCTCGTGCGTTGCTGCACCACCTGTTTTGCGAACTGAAGCTGAACGAGCGCATGAAGGAGGAGAGTGCACTCGCGGTAATGGACCTCATCTCGACGCTGACAGTGAGGACTGACATGTGCGAGTTTCAAGATACCGAGGCTGGTCAGCCACGGGGCGCAAAGAATGGCCGCAGAAGACCCGTGATCTGGTAGTGCTGAGGTTGCCAAACCTGATGAGCGTTGGCAGCGTGAGACGGTGAAGCGCCTTGGCGAACCCGGATTGCGGAAGGGGACCCAGACCCAAGGACTGGGGGGCACGGACCCAAGAACCGTAAGGGGGACCCGGACCCGAGGACTGGGGGGCACGGACCCGAGAACCGAGGGCTTAGCAGCCCGATCTTGTCGCAAAGTGCATGCTAACCTTCCCTGACTATGTACATAAGGACACGCAGGACAGCCTAGAGAGGACGTAGGCGCGCCGCAAAGGGGGGGAGAGTTGTACTAGGGTGTATCGCGAGTCAGGCGAGAGACAGTCGTGTCTGAATGACGAGTGACAGCACCATTGACAGTCACCAGTATGACCGCGAGGTATGACAAGGGTGACTGACAGCTTGTGACTTTTTGAACCTTCGCCGCCCTCTGCTCCGCTCTCCACTGTCGTCACTGCTGCTGCTGCGGTATCTGCGCTCTCGCTCTGGCGATACTGATTTCTCACTGAGCGACGATTCGCTACCGCTGCTGCTGCTGGGATCATCCTCAGGGGACCCCCGCTGGGCCGGCTGGCTGTTGCTGGGTGCTGCCACCAATGATGCTGACTGATCTGACGGAACCTCAGGGAGCACAGCAAACCTGTTGCTCTGAGCTGGGTGCTCATCTCGTCGGTTCAGAGGTCGTGCTCGTCCGAAGTTAATTCCCGCAAAGAACTTAACGGGAATTCCTCCTTCGTGTCTGAGAGCCCCATGTCTCAACATGCGAGCGTACTCCCTTGAGCTCACTTGGTCCTTCAGGTCCTGCAGATTTGTCACAGTGGCTGCGTACAACTGCAAACGGCCAGGCTGGGTACGTGGTTCATTATTAAACCAACGTACGAGTGTCTCTCTCTCTCCTTCCTGGTAGCTGCTATCAACTGCAGCCGAACTGGGGTACTCCGCTGAGATCCAGCGCTCTCCCCACTATGGTCGCTCCAGAGGGAATTGTCATCCTCAGTCCACTTCAGCACCCTCACCTTCTGATCTGGCCCTTTCCTTCTATGAACTCTACCGAGAACATCTTGCTCAGACAATCTTCCTGGGCCTTTATGCTGGGGTCTGGTAAAAGATCGGGATGACGTACTGGCTGCAGGTGCTGAGGTTGAGCCACTGACGGGTGCAACTGGGTCCGGTTTGTGAACTGGCAAGTCCGCAGGCTGTAACCCGTGCGTCTCTCTCAGCTGTCTGACTGAGCGCACTCCTGCTTGCAGTTGCGATCCATGAGCCTCCAATGCAGTCACTAAGCCTGGACTGACTAGGTCACCTGACGCTGGCATCGGTGCTGGAGGGTTACCGGGTGCTGGCAGCTGGGGAAACACATCCACGTAACTGAGCTGAGCAGCGCTCGTGTGAACCGCTGGAACGACACCCTCATGAACTACCGGGACAGCGCTTGCCAAGGTTGCTGGGTCAGCGCTTGAGTGAGCGGCTGAGGCGATGCTCGCGTGAGCCGCTGGAGCGGCGCCTGCGTGGGCCGCTGGGACCGCGCCTGCGTGCGCAGTCGGGGTAGCGCCTGCGTGGGTTGCTGGGGCAACGCTTGCGTGAGCGGCCGGGGCGACGCTTGCGTGAGCCGCTGGGGCTGCGTCAGCGTGGGTCGCTGGGACCGCGCCTGCGTGCGCAGTCGGGGCAGCGCCTGCGTGGGCTGCTGGAGCAACGCCTGCGTGAGCAGCTGGGGCGACGCTTGCGTGAGCCGCTGGGACAGCGCCTGCGTGGGTCGTTGGGACCGCGCCTGCGTGCGCAGTCGGGGCAGCGCCTGCATGGGCTGCTGGAGCAACACCTGCGTGAGCAGCTGGGGCGACGCTTGCGTGAGCCGCTGGGGCTGCGCCTGCGTGGATCGCTGGGACCGCGCCTGCGTGGGCGGCTGGGGCGGCGCTTGCGTGGGCCGCTGGGACGGCGCCTGCCTGAGCAGCTGGGGCAGCGCCTGAGAGGGCTGCTGGGGCAGCGCCTGCGTGGGCCGTTGGGGCAGCGCCTGCTCGGGCAGCTGAGGCAGCACCTGCGATGGCTCTACTGCGCTGAATCAGCAGCTCTGTGCGCTCCGATAACCTCCTGGTTCGTTCTGCGCGTCCCTCGCTGGCTGCTGCTGCTGCTGGCTGCTGCTGGACCCCCCCCGGCGTTGCTACCGCTACGCTGGCCCCTGTCGCGGTCGCAGAATTTTGGCCAGGGCCTCCGGCGGCCCCTGTTGCCACGGGGACCCGATCCCCCGTTGTTGGGCAAGACACTGCATCGCTGGCCTCTGACGTCGCGAAATTTTGGCCAGGGCCTCCGGCGGCCCTGGTTGCTATGGGGACCCAATCCCCCATTTCTGGGCAAGAAACTGCATCGCTGGCCTCTGACGTCGCTAAAATTTGGCCAGGGCCTCCGGCGGCCCTGGTTGCCATGGGGACCCAATCCCCCATTTCTGGGCAAGAAACGGCAGACGCAGGTCCTGAAGTCGATGGCGCAGCCAGAATCGCTGGGTCTGCGTATCTAATGTCAGCAAAGAAAACCGCAGGAGACACTGTGCAGGAACCAGCACCAAGCTGCGAAGCCTGCGGCAAGGGTTCCACTGGCGTTGGCTCTCCTCCCCCCCCCTCAGGGCTGGATCCTGCAGAGTGACCAGAAGCAGCAAGGAAGGCAGGTACAGAGGGAGGCGGCACCGATTCCGGTGTAAAGGCACCGAAAGGGACCGGTGATATGGGCCTCACAGCAACTGAAGCACCCGGAACTTGCGTTTGCCATAACGATCTCGGCTGCAATTGATGTTGGTGCGGTTGTTGCTGCTGCCAAAGGAGTTGCCGTTGCCGTTCCAGTTGCCGCTGGTGCACGAATTGCTGAAACTCCAGGTGCAGCGACGCTTGCGGTTGCAATTGCGAGTGATTCACAGGTTGCTGTTGCGGAAAATTTAGTTGTTGCAGCGTCTGTGGGTACAATTGCGGCTGGCTCACAAATTGCTGCTGTTGAAAATTCCGCTGCTGCGGCGTCATCATTAATCCGGCGTCGGAAGCAGCACTCAGAGGGTACGCAGCAAATTGTCCTCCGTAGTCGTACGAAGACGGCGGAAAACCAGCTGTGTGTTGTACGGCAGACGGCAGGACCCCGAAGTGGGCGCCTAATTCCGACACTGCCGGCCCGAAAGACGTCTCTGGTAGCTGAGATTCGCCCGCACCAGTGACGGGCTGTTGCGCTCCGTAGTCAGTTGAAGAGTTCATCATCATTACGGCACGGCAGACGCGTTTTGGCGATAATCTCGGCTAGAATACGATTAATTTCTGACACAAACCGCCGGCAAAATTAAATCCTGCGGAAAGGTTGCTCCGAAAAGAAGAATTCTTCCGTAACAAAACGCAGCTGCAGTCGATCACGCTCTCAGCCTTGCGCACGGAAACGGCAGCAAGGGGGAGGCGTCGGCAGTCGTTAATTTCCGTACGATTTCGCCACTAGAGGGCAAAGTGCGCAGGAAGATCACCGCACGAGAAGAAGGGCACCAAAATACGGTGCTGAGCTCGTAGTTCAAGTGCTGTCGTACGGTGTCTGTTGGTTCAAGAACTGTCAAAAGTTGCCCAGCGACAAATTCGATTCAAACTGAAATTTCGCCGGTTTGCGGAAAGGTCGCTGGAGAAATTTTTACGCTGGTACAGGACAGTTGTTGAAGGCGTGCAGTCGTCATCATTATGCGGAAACAAGTCGAGATAATTTACAGATATGTAGTGTTCTTATGAGAACAAGTCGTGCTTTGGTTGAGGCACGACACTTTCGCTCAAAGGCGGAAGATTCAGGCTAAAATTGTGTTGTACAACGCGTTGTGGAACGCAGATACTAACGAGTGTCGTGAACCACGACCACGCTGATACCAGTTGTTCGGTTGTGAGGACTGAACCAGTCTCACAAGGGTGCAAGTAACACTTACAGAGAATATGGTTTGGGAACCATAGGGTGATATTGGGATGCTTTGTATACTGTCGGATATTTCATTTAACTTTAGGTGAACTTTCACTGTTTGAAGTTACAAGACACCAGAGCTCAGTGCCAATGTGTAACTAATTCAAAAACTGACATGAGAGCTTGCTCAGCTCTTTAAGTAGTAACATGTCGACTCGAATTCCCTCAGATCTCATCCGAATTCGACAGTCACATGCTCAGTCACTTCATGTTCACATATCCTCTGACAGGTCTTGTCATTTGGCCCTTAGGCTGTAGCTGCCAGTCATACAGTGATCTCTGCTCTGAATTACTGAATAGTCATAGATCTGATGATGTGGCAAGATCTGGGACTCTCCTGGTTTCCCTCCAGATCTGTGTGGCTGTTTGAATATAACATGGTTTCCCCCCATTTCTGGAATGGTTTCCCACCAATTCTCTCAACCTGATCTGCTGTGGTTGCAGATGTTCAAAAAGTCACAAGCTGTCAGTCACCCTTGTCATACCTCGCGGTCATACTGGTGACTGTCACTGGTGCTGTCACTCGTCATTCAGACACGACTGTCTCTCGTCTGACTCGCGATACACCCTAGTACAACTCTCCCCCCCTTTGCGGCGCGCCTACGTCCTCGCTAGGCTGTCCTGCGTGCTCTTATGTACATAGTCAGGGAAGGTTAGCATGCACTTTGCGACAAGATCGGGCTGCTAAGCCCTCGGTTCTCGGGTCCGTGCCCCCCAGTCCTCGGGTCCGGGTCCCCCATACGGTTCTTGGGTCCGTGCCCCCCAGTCCTCGGGTCCGGGTCCCCCTTACGGTTCTTGGGTCCGTGCCCCCCAGTCCTTGGGTCTGGGTCCCCTTCCGCAATCCGGGTTCGCCAAGGCGCTTCACCGTCTCACGCTGCCAACGCTCATCAGGTTTGGCAACCTCAGCACTACCAGATCACGGGTCTTCTGCGGCCATTGCGCCCCGTGGCTGACCAGCCTCGGTATCTTGAAACTCGCACATGTCAGTCCTCACTGTCAGCGTCGAGATGAGGTCCATTACCGCGAGTGCACTCTCCTCCTTCATGCGCTCGTTCAGCTTCAGTTCGCAAAACAGGTGGTGCAGCAACGCACGAGGTATTGCATATACCGCTTGGGCTGAACCCATACCGCGGGTGTTAGCCGAGGAGATGCCCCCTTGGGACGTGTTCTCGTGCCTTCCTAGCATTGCTCGCGCAGGGCAGGGAGTCGTGTGGGTGCACTGTAACAAAGGTACTGAAGGTGCCGCATTTGTCCATATGTGCGTTGGCTTCATGTACGGTGCGCCATACTTACAATAGGTGGTCAACAGCGGCTCTGGCAGACCTTTCATTACGGCGCGCGTGTGCAATCCTCGCAGCGTGTCGCCAGCTGGGTTCTCTATGAAGAAATACGCAGGATCGTAAAACTCAATGATCTCCCTGGTACGCCGCACGCGCCTGTCCGCCAGCTTCAGATCTGGAGCTCCTAGTGTCTTCGCCTTGCTGTACTCCTTGCAGGGGGGACTGGCCCAGATGACGTCGAAATGATGCCGCGGGTAGAGCTTGTAGTTCCAGTGAAGGATGTCCTCCGTGCACGTGGCTTGCCACTTTGGTAGGATGTCCACTGTTACCACCTCGCAGTCCCTAAACTGACGTTGGAACTGCTGCTCCACTGAACCGGTACCGCAGAACAACACCAAAATCCTGACTGGGTGCTGCACTCTCGAGAGGTGGGGCTGATAGGCCCGGCTTTGGCTACTGCTGCGGACTGTTGGGGTGGGAGGTCTCATAGCCATCAACTGTGCTCGCTGCTCCTCCTGACCCTTATGAGTCTCCCTTCGCCTCTTCTCTGGAGCCTTCTTCAGCCTTTCCTCCTCAGCCTCGAAGATTCGCAGAGGTTCTAGCCTGCCCCCTCGCCCTTCCAAATCCTCCCGGGTTCGCCACTGGCTGTGACTGTGCGGAAGCCCTTTCCATTTGGTTAGCCACTCCTGCACTGTCCCACCAGCCTTTCCACCTAACCTCCTGAAGCGAGTGCTGATGATGCGTTCCACCTCACGCTCCCTCTGACCCTCTACCAAGACTGGTGGTGGTGCCACTTCCTCCCGCCTACTCACGAAGTGCTTGGCTCCCGAATGAACTGGGGTGAGCCGATCCGCTGTGAACACGTCGTGCACCTTCCAATGCACGGGTAGCTCCAACCTGTACGCTGACGGAGCTCCACGGTCCTGCTCTGGCAGCTCTTGCTGCCTGTCGCTGTACAAACATTCTACTACACGTAAGGGGCCGTGCCTGAGCTTACGCAGCTTTGGCTTCACCCCCCGATCTCCAGGCAGAGTCAGGTGCTGACCATCCACCCATACTTGATCATTCACCTTAATGTGCTGCAGCCGATGTCGTGCGTCGAACTGTTCTATCATACGCTGCTGAGCCAGTTGCAAACCTTCTCGTGCCGCCTGCAGCTGCCGCGCGAACTGCTTGGCCAGTTGGTGAGCGGTACCCTGCTTGTCCGCTGTGCGACCGCCCTTCCTCCTCTTTGCACCTCCTTCCAGAGCTGCGTTCATGAAGAGGTCCAACTGGGTCGCTGGTGCATGTCCGTACACCAGTTCGAACGGTGAGAACCCTGTCACTGCCGATTTGGAGTCGTTGATGGCGTACTCCACCGGGGCCACCCACAGGTCCCAATCCTCCTGGTTCTCATCCACGTAGCAGCGCAGCATACGCTCCACGGTGTGGTTGCTGCGTTCCGCTTGCCCATCGCTCTGAGGGTGGTAGGGAGTGGTGCTAGCTACCTTGACGCCCATCAGTCGCATAAACTCCTGAGTCATGGCGTCGCGAAAGCGGGGGTCTCGGTCACACACTATCTTCATTGGAGCTCCGTGCAATCGCCATACTGCGTCCATGAACAGTCTTACCACTACTTCGGCGGAGCTGTCGTTGTAGGTCATTGGCACCACGTGTACCATTTTGCTCAGCTTGCAGGTGAAGGTAGTGAAGGCGTTTACTCCTCGCTGAGTCATCGGGAGCCCGGTCACGAAATCGATGCTGACAACCTCCCAGAGCCTGCTTGGCACTCGATGCGGTTGCAACAGTCCCATGGGATACCCTTGTCGCGGCTGGGTCTGCTGACACGTCACGCACGTCTTTACCCACTCTGCTATATCTAGGTCCATTCGCGGCCACCAGAAACGTCTTCGGACCCGCTCCAGCGTCTTGTCCCTGCCGGTGTGGCCTGCGGATGGTGCCTCGTGAGCCTCTCTCAACACTAGCTCCCGCAAGGGCGAGTCTGGTGCCAGCACCACCTGGTAGCGCCCTTCAGCCACTCTCCAAATGATGTCGCTTACCAACCGGAAATGCTCTGTGCGATGATGCTGGGTATTCAGCAGCTCCTGCTTCAGGGTCCTGAGATATTCGCTGCGTCTGTGCTCAGCTCTCAGCGCTCGCAAGAACACTCATGGCTCCACTGTTCCCGACTTGTCTCTGACCTTTGCTGCTGCTCCGGAGAGCGTGACTGCTGGTTGCGCTGTGGGTCTCTCGCGTGGGGCCAGCTTGCTGGATGGCTTCTGCGGCCTGGCTATCACTACTAGCACTGGCCATGGGACTGGCAGTTCCTGCAGAGCCGCACGGTGACCTCTCTCCTCTCCAGGTGAGGTAAACAGTCTGTTGGGTTCACCATGCTCGTTCACCCTTGGGATGACTTCTACGATCTCCAGGCCAAACTCACGTAGCAACGGTCGCCAACTCGCCTGAGGGAAGTCGGGCAACAAGAACAAGGCAGCTGTGTGGCACGGGTCCTGCTTTGCCTCAGATGCATAGTGTCGCAGAATGTCCTCAATGCTCACGTTGGGGTCTGAGAAGGGGGGGTTGCACCAGACGATACGGCCCCTCCACTGCTCGTTCAAGCAATCAGTCCAGAATGTGCTCACCTGTCGGTTCTGACCCATAGCGTCACAGCACGCATCCACCTGGAATGGTCCTCCCAGTGCTCGAGAGTACTTGCTCTGCAGCCTAGCGAACTCCGAGGAGATCAACTTCCAATCCTGCTTGTCCACCAGCGGTTCTCCAGGTCGGATCCTTGGGCTTGCTTGCTGCTGCTCTGCTGCTGTCGCTGGCGGTTGTGCAGCTGGTTGCTGCACTGCTGCTGATGGCTGCTGCTGCTCCGCTGCTGGCTTCTGATGAGCTACTGTTGCAGGTGGTTGTGCTGGGGGTGTCTCTGACAGAACGGCTTCTGCATCCAAGGGAGACGCTGGGTCATCACCTGTTGCTGATTGCTCTGCTGCTGCCGCTCTAGTAGTTATGCCCGCAAGGGCAGAGACTGCCGCCATCGTGGCCACTGTGTCCATGGCGTCGCGCCACAGGTCGGGGGTCTCCGCCCACCACAGTCCATTAAGCTGCGTCAGCTTCCCAGTTACCACAGGAGGGTTCACTGGAGGGTACTCCTCGTCCTCCTCGTCTGCTGAACTGAACCCCGCGTCCAACGGAGAGCTAGGGTCCTCCTTCCCCATCTTCTTCTCCTTTACCGCTGCGTTCACCTCAGCCTTAGCTTTGGTTACTTCTGCTGGGTTCCCCTTAGCTCCCGCTGCTCTTCGGCCTTCTTCCGCGGATACAGGCTGGTCGGTGCTCGGGTCCACATACCCCGCCTCCTTAAGCCCGTCTCGCGCTGTCGTCTGCACGTAGTCCGGTCGGCGAGAGGCCGCGTCCGGCACCACCAGCGTGCGCCCTGGCACGTGCTCCATCGCATGCACGCCCACCTCCACCAGGTCCTCGTACCACCTAGCCTGGCGTCGGCTGAGCTCCCGTCCAGGTGCGAATAACCACTTTAGAGGAGCATGATCCCCCATTAACCTGAACTCCGTGAATATCAGGTAATGTCTCCAAGTCTGCGTAGTGCAGTGGTGGATGGCGGCTAGCTCACGCTCACCTGCGTGGTAGTTCTGCTCAGCAGACGAGAACTGCTTGCTCTCGAAGGCGATCGGCTGCAGGCCCTTCCCCAGGTCCTGCATCAGTACCCCAGCCAGTGCCACCGCACTAGCGTCCGTCTGTACGACGAATGGACTGGTGCCGTTGTGAGCTGCCTTCTGATCTGGAAGGATCAACGTAGGGGCTGTGGTCAGCGCGTGCTTCAACCGTTCGAATGCTCGCTCCTGCTCTAGGCCCCACTCCCAGGGCACTAAGCTCTTGGTCAGCTTGGTGAGCGGGTGCGCCAGGTCAGAGAATCCTTGGATGTACCGCCTGTAGAACCCAGCTAGTCCCAGGAACTGTCTCACGTGCTTGACCGTCTCCAGCTTGGGCCAGTCCCTTACTGCTGCGATCTTGTCCTGCTGGGGTCGGCATCCTTCTCGATCAATTACATGCCCGAGGAACCGTACCGAGCGCTTGAAGCACCGCAGTTTTGATTCCTTCAGCCGGACTTTGTTCTGACGGCAGACCTCCAGCACCTGCCTCAAATGATCGAGGTGTTCAGTTGGATTCTTACTGAAGATCATGATATCGTCCACGAACACCCTTACGAATGGGAGATGTCCTAAGTAGCTCTGCATCATACGCTGCCAGCAAGAAGGACTGTTTGACAACCCCATGGGCATAACCAGCCACTCATAAGCTCCGAACGGCGTGGTCATCGCCGTCTTCTCGATTGCGTCCTCCTCCATGGGGACCTGCCAGAATCCCCACAGAGCGTCCGCGGTGGAGAAGATAGTCGCTCCCTGGAGGTCATCAATGAGGGATTGAACGTCGGGGAGAGGGTACCGGTCCTTCACCGTGATCTCGTTGATCTGGCGATAGTCGATCACCAGACGCAGCTCCTTGGGGTTGGAGGGCTTGGGGACCATCAGGACTGGACTACCCCAAGGTGAAGACGAGGGACGGATGTATCCCTTTGCCAGGAGCTCGTCCAGTTGCCCACGAAGTTGTCGTAACTCCTCCATGGACAACTTGTAGCACCTCTTGTGCCGTGCGCCATCACGGTACTCGGGGTCCATGCGCAGCGGCGATTTGTGGTCTCGGTCCACAACGCCGTTGGGAAGCTCCATGCCCACCACGTCATGGTACTGCTGCTTCAGCTTCACCAGCTCGTCCAGGATCCATTGCGGTACCTCTGCGTCCTCCTCATCCTGCTTAGCTTCCTTGGTCTTGCCTTCGTGCTGCTTGACCTCGCCATCCGCGCCGCTGCTCTGCTCTTCACTAGGTGTCGCTGCAGCAGCTGGTGCCTCTTTCCTGAAACAGCTATACCCATCTTTGCTTTGCCCTGTCTCAGCTTCTATAGGTGCTGCCAGTACTGGCTCGCTAACTCTGCGCGATCTCCTGTGGTTCACCCCTCTACTCCTCCGTTGCTCCACCTGCTGCAGACGCAGAGCCTGTCCTGTTTTCCACAAACAGTATGCCTCCTCTTCCCACTCAGGTTCCAGTTTCTCCGCGTGGTGCTGTGCAGCCTGCTCCCTGCGCTCTCGTGGAAGCATCTGGAATGCCTCCCATCTGGCCCTTGTGGGGTAAGGTCCCCAGTCTCGCACAGCGGGTTGCGCTGATGTGGGGCACGTCGCCGGTCGCAGAGCACACACCTGCTCCTGAGCCCAGTCCTCCTGCTCTGTTGCATCTTGTTCAGATTCAGACGAACTGCTGTCGGAGATTAGGGTGGCTATGCTTGCTACTGTGCTGTCGCTGTTGCAGCCTTCCTCGTCAGAGGTAACTTCCCCCCCCCTTTGCCTAGCGTTGTCACCCTCTGCTTCCGATGATGAGGATGAAGATGACTCTGATAGGGCTGCAGAGGCCTCTAAGGGAGAGTTGGGGTCGTCGGTGGCCTCCATTTTAAATGTGCCATCTGGAGCCAGATACATCAGGTACGCCTCCTCGCCGCTATCCTTCAAGGCTCGCAGGTCCTTCCTGGCTTGCTTAGTACTGATAAGCTGTGCCTCTACCCAGTGTCAACAACGGAGACGGGTTAACCCGCGGAGACGGAGACGGGTCCGCTATTTCGTTGGCATCCGTCTACGACGTAACCGCTGTGGTCCAGGATTGGTGCGGATTTGTCTCCGCGCGGAGCGAACGCATTGGAGCCTCCGTGTTCGTCGTAGCGGCGAGCAGGTAGCCTCTGCCCCGCTCCGTATCTGCGCGAAGCCTTGCTGTCACCGGATCCTTCTCCGGCAAGGCCAATAGGTGCCAGCCTCTGCCCTAACCTGTCTACGTCCGATGACAGCAATATCAGGCTCCGTTTTCGCAATTGGCCGGGTTAACCCCTAAACCGATTTTTGGGTAGAATTCTACCCAAGCCGAAAACTTCACTGAGTCTTTAATTTCAAAGTCGTTTTTTATCCAAATTCAACTTTGAGGACAGTTTTGGAAACGTCTATATCAGGCGCATCCAACCATGTCCTTAACTTTGGGCTCATCGAAACTATATTCATATGATTTGAGGGTAAACCTTGAAGATATGTTTTATCTTCACTTGCAAAGCCGATGTATCACCGTATCATTCCCTTAGCCCTAGTTAGGGTATGTTATGTGTAAGTACTATTAATAGGTACTTGCATATTATGTTAGGGTCAATATTAGGGTTTTGTAACGCGTATTACTTATGATTATGCCAACGTGGGTAAAATGCCATTCAACATTCAACAAGTTCGTCAGTACATCGTAGATTCATACACATATGCTCCAAATCGATGCGGCTTAATACGACGTTTTCGGTGTTACCTTCAAATTTGGATTTGGATTTTGTAAGCAGAAGATATTCACGAATTGGTAAACGTGAAAAAAACAGGTGATTCCAAAATCGGTTTAGGGGTTAATGGCGATGACCGGCCAAATTTTCAAAATTTTGACGTTAGCCTTAAACGTTAGCCTTAAAATCTAACAACCGGCATTTTAAGGGTTAAGCATTAACCCCTTAGTTGCGACACGTTGAGAATTCTCAACAAGGCCTCGAAAATGAGAGCGTGGCTTACCATGAAACTGCATATGTGCGGTTGGCGCATCGAATATTGTAAGGTTTGTGGGTGCACTCATGATATATGGCTACAGGTTAACCAATAGTATAGCACATATACTAGTGCGATATATCTCTCACGTGTTAGTATTTCCAAACCCAAATTTGTCTATTTGTGTCATTTTGCGCTTAAAATTTGGCTTTGAAAAGTTGTAGCTAACCAAGCCATAAACATCCCGTATTGGTAAGCATATACGTGGCCATGTGGAAATATACGATAGAAATGGATCCCAACGCCAGTCTCGCATGCAACATGGGGTATTATATCACCACATAGTCTCATTTTATGAGCAAAATCACCTGAGTTTTAGCTTAAGTATGGAAAACATTTCTTAAGTGAGGAAAACATTTGAATCCAAGTGTTTTTTCGGTGTTTTTTGGGCCATTTTTGGTATTTTTTGGCACATTGGGCGGTATTAATGCGTACTATGGATTAGGGATAGTCTAACATGTTAATTTCCGCGATATTTTACCATGATACAAGTCAATAAGACTGCAGTCACGCATCGTACACAAGACGTATGCGTAATTTCTATGCTCAAAATACTCAAAATTTTGGTTGGATAATCCATATATCTCGAGATATACGATAGATATAGCTATACCATGATTCGTTGTGGCTTATTTGATGGTCTCCTGTAACATACATGATGTCGCATGCGTGCATGCGGCCATGATCACGCAATACTTTGAATTGTCCCCAAACCACATATTTTTGCAAAAAATTCCAACCGCAACTAAGGGGTTAACCATGCCGATGTCCGCCTCACGGTCAATTCAGGCCGCACTCCCATGCGAGGTGGTAAAGAAGTATCCTGGCTCTGAGCAGGTTGTACAGTACATCAGCAGGATGTACCGTACAACCACTCGTACATTACCCTACCGTCACGGCCTCCGTAATAAGTTCAAACTGTCGAAACGGTTGTCATGTGATCACAGAGAAAGTAAACTGAAGACTGAAAGCATCAACGGTTGACCCCCTCTGGTGCAGTGTGCAACGAGGCTCCAAAAAATGTTCGTATCCAAGGGATCCAGCGAAAGGCAGGATCCGGTTACGTCGTAGCCCGCCGAAGGCGGGCTTCGGCCTGGACCGTATCCGTAGGGATCCCGCCGAAGGCGGGATCCGGCTACGTCGTAGCCCGCCGAAGGCGGGCTTCGGACCGAACCGTATCCGTAGGGATCCCGCCGAAGGCGGGATCCAGCTACGACGTAACCCGCCGAAGGCGGGCTACATCGAAGACGGTCCGGCTCCGTTGTTGACACTGCCTCTACCAGTCCCATGGCCTGCCCAGACCCTGTAGATGACGACCCTGGATTGCATCCCGCAATGACTACCTTCTGTGACCCGTGGCCAAACCGCACACTCCCATACTGTGCGTAGTCAAAGGTGATCCGCCGCTGAGCTCGTAACCAGTCAGGATTTTGGTGTTGTTCTGCGGTACTGGTTCAGTGGAGCAGCAGTTCCAACGTCAGTTTAGGGACTGCGAAGTGGTAACAGTGGACATCCTACCAAAGTGGCAAGCCACGTGCACGGAGGACATCCTTCACTGGAACTACAAGCTCTACCCGCGGCATCATTTCGACGCCATCTGGGCCAGCCCCCCCTGCAAGGAGTACAGCAAGGCGAAGACACTAGGAGCTCCAGATCTGAAGCTGGCGGACAGGCGCGTGCGGCGTACCAGGGAGATCATTGAGTTTTACGATCCTGCGTATTTCTTCATAGAGAACCCAGCTGGCGACACGCTGCGAGGATTGCACACGCGCGCCGTAATGAAAGGTCTGCCAGAGCCACTGTTGACCACCTATTGTAAGTATGGCGCACCGTACATGAAGCCAACTCACATATGGACAAATGCGGCACCTTCAGTACCTTTGTTACAGTGCACCCACACGACTCCCTGCCCTGCGCGAGCAATGCTAGGAAGGCACGAGAACACGTCCCAAGGGGGCATCTCCTCGGCTAACACCCGCGGTATGGGTTCAGCCCAAGCGGTATATGCAATACCTCGTGCGTTGCTGCACCACCTGTTTTGCGAACTGAAGCTGAACGAGCGCATGAAGGAGGAGAGTGCACTCGCGGTAATGGACCTCATCTCGACGCTGACAGTGAGGACTGACATGTGCGAGTTTCAAGATACCGAGGCTGGTCAGCCACGGGGCGCAAAGAATGGCCGCAGAAGACCCGTGATCTGGTAGTGCTGAGGTTGCCAAACCTGATGAGCGTTGGCAGCGTGAGACGGTGAAGCGCCTTGGCGAACCCGGATTGCGGAAGGGGACCCAGACCCAAGGACTGGGGGGCACGGACCCAAGAACCGTAAGGGGGACCCGGACCCGAGGACTGGGGGGCACGGACCCGAGAACCGAGGGCTTAGCAGCCCGATCTTGTCGCAAAGTGCATGCTAACCTTCCCTGACTATGTACATAAGGACACGCAGGACAGCCTAGAGAGGACGTAGGCGCGCCGCAAAGGGGGGGAGAGTTGTACTAGGGTGTATCGCGAGTCAGGCGAGAGACAGTCGTGTCTGAATGACGAGTGACAGCACCATTGACAGTCACCAGTATGACCGCGAGGTATGACAAGGGTGACTGACAGCTTGTGACTTTTTGAACCTTCGCCGCCCTCTGCTCCGCTCTCCACTGTCGTCACTGCTGCTGCTGCGGTATCTGCGCTCTCGCTCTGGCGATACTGATTTCTCACTGAGCGACGATTCGCTACCGCTGCTGCTGCTGGGATCATCCTCAGGGGACCCCCGCTGGGCCGGCTGGCTGTTGCTGGGTGCTGCCACCAATGATGCTGACTGATCTGACGGAACCTCAGGGAGCACAGCAAACCTGTTGCTCTGAGCTGGGTGCTCATCTCGTCGGTTCAGAGGTCGTGCTCGTCCGAAGTTAATTCCCGCAAAGAACTTAACGGGAATTCCTCCTTCGTGTCTGAGAGCCCCATGTCTCAACATGCGAGCGTACTCCCTTGAGCTCACTTGGTCCTTCAGGTCCTGCAGATTTGTCACAGTGGCTGCGTACAACTGCAAACGGCCAGGCTGGGTACGTGGTTCATTATTAAACCAACGTACGAGTGTCTCTCTCTCTCCTTCCTGGTAGCTGCTATCAACTGCAGCCGAACTGGGGTACTCCGCTGAGATCCAGCGCTCTCCCCACTATGGTCGCTCCAGAGGGAATTGTCATCCTCAGTCCACTTCAGCACCCTCACCTTCTGATCTGGCCCTTTCCTTCTATGAACTCTACCGAGAACATCTTGCTCAGACAATCTTCCTGGGCCTTTATGCTGGGGTCTGGTAAAAGATCGGGATGACGTACTGGCTGCAGGTGCTGAGGTTGAGCCACTGACGGGTGCAACTGGGTCCGGTTTGTGAACTGGCAAGTCCGCAGGCTGTAACCCGTGCGTCTCTCTCAGCTGTCTGACTGAGCGCACTCCTGCTTGCAGTTGCGATCCATGAGCCTCCAATGCAGTCACTAAGCCTGGACTGACTAGGTCACCTGACGCTGGCATCGGTGCTGGAGGGTTACCGGGTGCTGGCAGCTGGGGAAACACATCCACGTAACTGAGCTGAGCAGCGCTCGTGTGAACCGCTGGAACGACACCCTCATGAACTACCGGGACAGCGCTTGCCAAGGTTGCTGGGTCAGCGCTTGAGTGAGCGGCTGAGGCGATGCTCGCGTGAGCCGCTGGAGCGGCGCCTGCGTGGGCCGCTGGGACCGCGCCTGCGTGCGCAGTCGGGGTAGCGCCTGCGTGGGTTGCTGGGGCAACGCTTGCGTGAGCGGCCGGGGCGACGCTTGCGTGAGCCGCTGGGGCTGCGTCAGCGTGGGTCGCTGGGACCGCGCCTGCGTGCGCAGTCGGGGCAGCGCCTGCGTGGGCTGCTGGAGCAACGCCTGCGTGAGCAGCTGGGGCGACGCTTGCGTGAGCCGCTGGGACAGCGCCTGCGTGGGTCGTTGGGACCGCGCCTGCGTGCGCAGTCGGGGCAGCGCCTGCATGGGCTGCTGGAGCAACACCTGCGTGAGCAGCTGGGGCGACGCTTGCGTGAGCCGCTGGGGCTGCGCCTGCGTGGATCGCTGGGACCGCGCCTGCGTGGGCGGCTGGGGCGGCGCTTGCGTGGGCCGCTGGGACGGCGCCTGCCTGAGCAGCTGGGGCAGCGCCTGAGAGGGCTGCTGGGGCAGCGCCTGCGTGGGCCGTTGGGGCAGCGCCTGCTCGGGCAGCTGAGGCAGCACCTGCGATGGCTCTACTGCGCTGAATCAGCAGCTCTGTGCGCTCCGATAACCTCCTGGTTCGTTCTGCGCGTCCCTCGCTGGCTGCTGCTGCTGCTGGCTGCTGCTGGACCCCCCCCGGCGTTGCTACCGCTACGCTGGCCCCTGTCGCGGTCGCAGAATTTTGGCCAGGGCCTCCGGCGGCCCCTGTTGCCACGGGGACCCGATCCCCCGTTGTTGGGCAAGACACTGCATCGCTGGCCTCTGACGTCGCGAAATTTTGGCCAGGGCCTCCGGCGGCCCTGGTTGCTATGGGGACCCAATCCCCCATTTCTGGGCAAGAAACTGCATCGCTGGCCTCTGACGTCGCTAAAATTTGGCCAGGGCCTCCGGCGGCCCTGGTTGCCATGGGGACCCAATCCCCCATTTCTGGGCAAGAAACGGCAGACGCAGGTCCTGAAGTCGATGGCGCAGCCAGAATCGCTGGGTCTGCGTATCTAATGTCAGCAAAGAAAACCGCAGGAGACACTGTGCAGGAACCAGCACCAAGCTGCGAAGCCTGCGGCAAGGGTTCCACTGGCGTTGGCTCTCCTCCCCCCCCCTCAGGGCTGGATCCTGCAGAGTGACCAGAAGCAGCAAGGAAGGCAGGTACAGAGGGAGGCGGCACCGATTCCGGTGTAAAGGCACCGAAAGGGACCGGTGATATGGGCCTCACAGCAACTGAAGCACCCGGAACTTGCGTTTGCCATAACGATCTCGGCTGCAATTGATGTTGGTGCGGTTGTTGCTGCTGCCAAAGGAGTTGCCGTTGCCGTTCCAGTTGCCGCTGGTGCACGAATTGCTGAAACTCCAGGTGCAGCGACGCTTGCGGTTGCAATTGCGAGTGATTCACAGGTTGCTGTTGCGGAAAATTTAGTTGTTGCAGCGTCTGTGGGTACAATTGCGGCTGGCTCACAAATTGCTGCTGTTGAAAATTCCGCTGCTGCGGCGTCATCATTAATCCGGCGTCGGAAGCAGCACTCAGAGGGTACGCAGCAAATTGTCCTCCGTAGTCGTACGAAGACGGCGGAAAACCAGCTGTGTGTTGTACGGCAGACGGCAGGACCCCGAAGTGGGCGCCTAATTCCGACACTGCCGGCCCGAAAGACGTCTCTGGTAGCTGAGATTCGCCCGCACCAGTGACGGGCTGTTGCGCTCCGTAGTCAGTTGAAGAGTTCATCATCATTACGGCACGGCAGACGCGTTTTGGCGATAATCTCGGCTAGAATACGATTAATTTCTGACACAAACCGCCGGCAAAATTAAATCCTGCGGAAAGGTTGCTCCGAAAAGAAGAATTCTTCCGTAACAAAACGCAGCTGCAGTCGATCACGCTCTCAGCCTTGCGCACGGAAACGGCAGCAAGGGGGAGGCGTCGGCAGTCGTTAATTTCCGTACGATTTCGCCACTGGAGGGCAAAGTGCGCAGGAAGATCACCGCACGAGAAGAAGGGCACCAAAATACGGTGCTGAGCTCGTAGTTCAAGTGCTGTCGTACGGTGTCTGTTGGTTCAAGAACTGTCAAAAGTTGCCCAGCGACAAATTCGATTCAAACTGAAATTTCGCCGGTTTGCGGAAAGGTCGCTGGAGAAATTTTTACGCTGGTGCAGGACAGTTGTTGAAGGCGTGCAGTCGTCATCATTATGCGGAAACAAGTCGAGATAATTCACAGATATGTAGTGTTCTTATGAGAACAAGTCGTGCTTTGGTTGAGGCACGACACTTTCGCTCAAAGGCGGAAGATTCAGGCTAAAATTGTGTTGTACAACGCGTTGTGGAACGCAGATACTAACGAGTGTCGTGAACCACGACCACGCTGATACCAGTTGTTCGGTTGTGAGGACTGAACCAGTCTCACAAGGGTGCAAGTAACACTTACAGAGAATATGGTTTGGGAACCATAGGGTGATATTGGGATGCTTTGTATACTGTCGGATATTTCATTTAACTTTAGGTGAACTTTCACTGTTTGAAGTTACAAGACACCAGAGCTCAGTGCCAATGTGTAACTAATTCAAAAACTGACATGAGAGCTTGCTCAGCTCTTTAAGTAGTAACATGTCGACTCGAATTCCCTCAGATCTCATCCGAATTCGACAGTCACATGCTCAGTCACTTCATGTTCACATATCCTCTGACAGGTCTTGTCATTTGGCCCTTAGGCTGTAGCTGCCAGTCATACAGTGATCTCTGCTCTGAATTACTGAATAGTCATAGATCTGATGATGTGGCAAGATCTGGGACTCTCCTGGTTTCCCTCCAGATCTGTGTGGCTGTTTGAATATAACATGGTTTCCCCCCATTTCTGGAATGGTTTCCCACCAATTCTCTCAACCTGATCTGCTGTGGTTGCAGATGTTCAAAAAGTCACAAGCTGTCAGTCACCCTTGTCATACCTCGCGGTCATACTGGTGACTGTCAATGGTGCTGTCACTCGTCATTCAGACACGACTGTCTCTCGCCTGACTCGCGATACACCCTAGTACACCACCCATGCGCAAGGCGCATCACACGAATCACGCACCTCCCTCATGCAACATGCACAATCCACCGAAGCGGGCAAGCAAGCATCACCACATTCCCGACACGTTTTCAAAACAACAATATGAACTTACACCCCGCAATCAAGCACTTCCCCTAGACAACTGCACTTTTGGAATCATTTTACAGACAGTGGGAAACGCTCGCGACATTGAACGAACGGATCAAGCTAAACTATGATGAGTTGATGACACGAAAAAACACCCTAGGTCGTCCGTGACACTAGCTGACCACCGAATATGACACCTGAGTGTACGAACTGTTCCAGGCGACATTTCCTGCACACCACCTCATCTAAGGTGACCTTTTTCTCGGAAATAAATCACACGATCCCGTCCTTCCTTGCTTTTCCTGCTCCTAGCTCATTCCGGTGTCCCGTGTCCCGGTTCTTCTCCTCCAGCAATCCCTGCGCCTCCCGTTGCGCATACTCGTATTGAAACCTATGCCCCAGCCAAATCGGGTCCCACGAATCCAACCTCCCGTCCTCGATCCACTCCAGATCCGTCCAGATGCCACTCATCACCTGCGCGTCAAAATCGTACGCCAGTTTCATAATCCGGGCAACGTACTTCTGTCTGAATTGCATGCGTTCCTCCTTGCTTGCCACGTTGCCAGTCCTTCCAACATCTCCATATTTTGCTTAAGGAATTGATCTTTTGTCAGACGCGGAATCGATACGGACTTCATCTCACCTGTCGCCGGGTCAGCGACAACTGTCTTTCTAAACTTCGCGCTCGGACGCTCCCTCAACGGGCGATAGCGCAAACAAAGACCTGTCCGCTTTCTTCACTGCCGGGGCGTATCCCGGAATCCGCGACGTCGGGTACGCGTGCATCTTGCGTTTGAGCGCTCCGCGTCCTTCGCCAGCTCATCCGACGAAACACCTGCCAAAAATTTCCATTTTTTCTTGTTTTTCGGTTTCGGTCCAACTGCGTCTTCGACGCATACTCGGTATCGGCAGAAAACTCTTCCTCCGGTGCCTCCTCCTCCTCCTCCTCCGCGTTCTCCTCGTTGTCCGTCCCCACCCGTCTGTCGCTCCCGCGATTCGCCGACGCTGACTGCTGCTGCGGAACCTCCGGAATCTTGAATTCCACCTCCCCGACCAGTGTCTACACGCATTGATCCACTGCCTCCGCCAGAGCCGCACAGAAAATCGGCCCGCCCTTTCTTGGGGGCGCCAAAGTCGTTGTCCCCATCATCGCATCGTACGCATCTCACACTGTTGCCGTAAACTTCCCGCCGGACAGCCCGAAGTCCAACATCTCTTCCGCGCTCTGCAGGTTCGCCTCCTTCACCCAGCGCGCACACGGATCCACTGTTGGTGCCACTTCCGTGTAGATCGTTGCCGCGTTACCGGTCGACATCACAATCCTACCGACCACCCGAAAGTCCGGAAGCAGCGATGAAGAAGGCGTACTCGACCTTGCTCCTTCGTTCTACCGCTGCCATTTCTGAATCAAACGTAAAAAATCGAATTCTGCGTGAAATTTTTTGAAAATATTTGAACTTTTCATTTCTTTTAAAATTGTTGTGGACTCGGAGCCCAGAAGCACTCGCAGAATGATGAAGGTTGTCTTTCGCAAAGCTTTCAAAGCTTTCCGGAAGGCGGTTTACATTCACGAAACCCAAATGATGAAATGCAGGCCGTTCGATGCATCGCGCTCACGTCATTTCGAGTGTCACTCCACATCACTCCGTGTTGTGTCATCAGTCGAGACGTCTTTCCATCTCCCTCTGTCCCTTGAACTTCCGCGATGTCACGGTGACCAGTCATGACGGGGACATTCCATGCGTAGAGCTCAAAACGCATTCGCCTCCCTCCCCGCGAGCTAGAAAAACATGCATATGCACAAGAAGGTTGTGAAGTGTCGTGTCCACGGTATGCAGGTCCCAGTCGTCATCTTCGTCGCCGTCGTCGTGAACAACAACACGTATAAACGCGCTCAGCAAGGGAGGTGTAGGACCTAGCTCTTTTTTCATTGGCGGACTATCTGAAGAGATATGGCAAGGAGCATGGCGGCGCCGGTGGTGACGCTCACGCACTTCGACAGGTTAGCTCAAAGCTTACCTGTCGCAGGTCGATGTCCGACTCGGCAAATAACTCAGCGCACCCGAGGCGGTACTATCGGTGAATATCGTAATGGAAGACGAAGAACGACCTCGGTCGTTGGCTCGACCTGACCATTGAGTTGCGGTGATAACGTGGGTGAAGATGATCCAAGCTAGGCGGTTCTCAAAGAGATTGGCCGATGAGGGAAGAGAGGGTGGAGCTGCGCATATTTGTGATTATGACCGGGCGCCGTGATGGCGACTCCATCCCTAAAGACTTCCATCATCATCATCATCATCGGTACCGAAAAGTTTACCCTGACTTAATATGTTGTACATGCGCTGACATTCGATGAGTTGCTCATTGAAAATCTGAATATACGCGCCGAGCAAAGCTTCTGTCCGATGTGTAACATCTTTCTCATTGCAATGGCGCCTACTATAAAGGTACCGTATCGGGGGATACCACACGTATGGAATCCAGTCGTGAATTACGTATGTGCGTGCGCGCGCGCGTGTGTATGTAGGTTGTGCTTGTCATTTGAACGGGGTGTTGTGAAGCACAGTGATCACGTTTCCTACCAAAATAGCTCAGGGACAGCTCGCGCTTATCAGGTTCGGCGTCGCGAACTTCAGGGGTCGTCGGGTATGTATGCGATTAGGCTTCCAATTTGCCTACCACCAATCAGCAAATCACATTACAGCGATGCCGAAGTCCCCTGTGTTGATCCTACGATAGCATAGTCGACAAGGTCCAGGGAAATCTCCTGCCAAGGGATAGGCCACTCTACCTTTTCCCAGCTCAGAAATTTAACCATGAAGAGAGATTGTGAAAAACATGGGATGCAGCCGTTCTAGCATCCAGCCAAAAAATCTTTCATTCGTTGTCTGCCTTTTCTTGTTTCCTTCATTACTTTACTGTCTTTGCTTTCTTTTCTTCTTTCTTTGTTTCCTTCATTGCTTATATTTGGCTTTTCCTTGGTTGATGCAATCGAAGCCAATTTCCCAAACCAGGGAAGTAAATCATCCTAATCAACACACAAAACATCAGTCGGCGATCCTGCTTGTCCGTGGCAATCCATGCCCAACCAAAGGGAAGACATGGAAGCATCCTGGATAGGGGAGCGGGGAGGGGCTAAAAATTAAAGTGAAAGAAGAGGTGCGCGTGGAGGCATGGCGCCGGTCGGGCGTTGAAATCTTCCTATGAAATAATTTAGTACAGAAGTGCCGGTGGAGAGGAGAACCCACGCGGGCCCGTCATTGTCCCTGTTGGATAGTGTGGCTGAGAATGCTGACACATGCTGACACTGGAGCTTTGAGCTTTCAAAATTGTGCTGCTGCAGCCATCCTTTTGAACAATAGTGTTTCCATGATGTTTTTTGCGAGTTCATTGAACAGTGAATTGGATGCGGCTGAATTTCCGCACAGTGCAGCTGATGCTGCTGATTTTGGGATGCGTGAGGATTCGTTGCGCTGATCTCATCTCGCACGTGGATTGCCAAGCAAATCATACAAGGCACCGAGCAGGAAACGAAGGACCTACACACAGCGGAATGATCATGCAGGAGAGTAAAAAAGAAACTAACAACTGCATGATGGATTCACGAAGTCTGTGCTCACATGGCACAATGTATCAGTCATCGCAAGTGCAGGCTGAACGTACCGCCGTTGGGGAGGAGGGGAATGCTCCGAGCCCTAAGTTCCAGGCCCTGGGTGGTCAGTGACTGCCCCAGGTCATTTGGGTTTACAGTCCTGGGCAGAGTCCTGTTGATTAATCGCAACCCCTCACATTGCACAATCAGGGGCAGGAACCGCCTCAATTCGGTCATCCCTGAGTGCACAGGGAAACTGGCAAGTCGACACAAGTCCAGCAAGCGACACCATCCGTATCCCTGCATACCTGCCCCGCAGGCTGCTATTGCCACACAACGGCATATCGGCAACTGCCAGGCAAGAGTCTCTGGTATTTGCTAGCCACTGAACGCCCACTCTTGACAATGCGCTTGTACTGGCGGCAGACACCCTTCCGCCCAATGATTGGTCAGCGCTTTCGCGGGCATCGGCGCTCACCAGGGTGCAGTTGTCCAGGACTGTGCTGATGCTGTGACGGACCTGAAAGTTTTTTCATGGTCAAGGGCGGCCTTCGAAGCGTGCTTGTGACCTGTCCAACCGGGGCAAGCGTGCACCCCTCAGACCAGCCGAGCTGCACGCATCCGAGATGCACTTCCGCAAGTGCGGATCCTTCAGCGCACGTGGCCATCACGTATCCGCAATGGCGAGACTACTGCCCCAACATGAGGGCATCAGAGCACCCACGCATACCCGCCTCCTGAGACGATGCCAAGTGCACATCTCCCGTACACTGTCACCTGCAGGGCCTCGCAGGTGCCACGAACAAAAGTACTGCAAGCCCCACCGCCTACTTGGGACAGGCTTAGGCTCAGACGCACCATCTTGACGGCCATCCTGGGGAACGTTGGACACAGCAAAAGTGACCAGTTGTTGATAGGATCTCTCACCGCGAGGAACTGCCCCTCCATGTGAGGTCGTCTCTGCTGACACCGAAACCTCACCAAAGCCTTGGAAACGGAGACCTTGGCATTATATTTTCCAAGGGATCGCGATGACTTCAGTTGCAATGCACGGGTACCACAGTGTGATGCAACATGCGGAGGGCAGCGTACCACCTCCCGCCTTCTTCACCTCCGGCTCCATAATCGAGGTTAGCTTATCGTTCAGGCTCAACAGCTTAAGATTTTCTTGTTCGGAAAGAACAAGGAGATCGGCATTATCTCTGACTTCGGCAGGCATGTAGGACTCTCGATGGGCGCGCTTTTCAGCGTGATGTGGAATGTGGGTGAGGTCAAATGACGTAGTGCTCGGAGCTTGATCACTACCATGTTCAACCATGTATTGAGTCGCCATACGTTTCGGCGGCGCATGTGGCGCTGGTATGTTTTTCCCTTCTGATCGCACAGCCCTCACACACCACGCCCTTGGCCTCCTCCCCCACTGCCCCATCCACCAGCACAGCCTACCAGAGCAGGGCAAACGCACGTCGGCATGACAACATGTTATGATCACTGTCGAACCCACGCGTCCTGTGCCTATGGGCAGGGGTCAAGAGCTGGCCGGATACATTAAAAACCGCCGTGGCATAGACATAACCTTCGGCCTGCTGCGGCGTTGAAGGCACGGTGTTTATTAGATTAAAGGCTGGCAGTGCATTCAGTATATGGCATATATCACCGCATTGTCACAAATTGAACGAGGGGCGAACTTCCATGCTGGCGTCTGTCGAAGGAAAGTGAAAGGCAGTGCACCGTTCTGAGAAGACGTTGGTGTATCTGGCATCCACTCGTACTGGGAAAAAGTGGCCTTGTGTGTTCCTCCTGCAACGGCACATTCCACACCGCATCCTACAATGGGCGCTCTGAGACGTCACATGAGGATGCCCATGCAGCACTCGGGTGCGGGCTGGAGAGTCAGTCAGCTGGGAGCGCTGCGAGTCCTGACGTCGACGCATCAGTCCGGAGCCGGCATGCAAAGCAACGCCCCAGTGCATCTTCACGAGAGGTAGCATTCGCATGCCCTGTTCACAACAGCATAGTATCAGCTGCAGCGAATGGGGATGCACTCATTCGAGTTTTGGGGTCGTCATGTCAAACGGCGGCGGCAGTCATCTCGAACCATTTCTCGGCATCACCTTGACGTGTTCAGTACTCATCCGAAGGTGACCTGGTGGCAAGTTTTTCCTTTGACGAAGGAAACGCAAAAGTGAACGGGAGGGTCGCATGCGATGCACGATGTCTGCGCATGGGTGCATGGAGCGGGAACGCACGATGTCTGCGCATGGGTGCATGGAGCGGGGAAGCACGATGTCTGCGCATGGGTGCATGGAGCGGGGACGCACGATGTCCGCGCATGGGTGCGGGTGGGGACGGATGTCTGCGCATGGGTGCATGGAGCGCGCACGATGTCTGCGCATGGGTGCATGGAGCGAGGGCGCACGTGTCTGCGCATGGGTGCATGGAGCGGGGACGCACGATGTCCGCGCATGGGTGCACGGAGTGAGGACGCACGATGTCTGCGCATGGGTGCATGTAGCAGGGGGCACGATGTCTGCTGGGTGCATGTAGCAGGGACGCACGATGTCTGCGCATGGGTGCATGGAGCGAGGGACGCACGATGTCTGCGCATGGGTGCATGGAGCGGGGACGCACGATGTCTGCGCATGGGTGCATGGAGCGGGGACGCACGATATCTGTGCATGGGTGCACGGAGCGGGGACGCACCTGCGGTATACCACTTGGGATTGTCTTGGCTCTTTTTGTTGCCCGGGATTGATGGCCCGAGGCCTGCGACCTCGACAGCTACCCGTTAGCATCGCACGAACCTTGCCAGACTCTGCACTAACAGAGCCAGGCTTCCGCACATCACACTAGGGCGCAAGCACCCCAAACGTTGCTGCACCCGGAGAGTGACCCAACAATTAATTGTGGCCGACCTGCTCGCACTGTGTTAGCAGTCTCAGCTAGCACTACACATCGCCCCATGCATGCCGGTTATGCTTCAACTTAGCACCCGAGGTCCTTTTCTGAGAGAGGACCGTAGGTCCTAAGGGTCCACAGCCGCGCCAGGGGTGCCACCAAATATGCTAACTGACACGGGCCATTAAAGGCCGCCTAGGGCCTTGCAGAAGTATGGACGAACAACGCGGCGCGCATGGCCACGTCTTGGCGATCATCGCAACTGAAAGCCGCGAGACAAATGAATCTGCCCCGACAAATCAGAGGCAATGCCGGCACAGCTTGGGGGCGTCAACATCCCATCATCCAGGCACCATAGCACCAGGCGGGCATCCTGCAGTCGTTGTGTACATTTGTTGGTGGTGGGAATCCCCGGCAGCAGATGCATGGGCGGTACTAGGGCGGTGTGCAGACACAATCGCACAGCATCACCCACCCCCCAAAGAGCGACCCCAGCAAGTGGACACAGGGCAGGCGCAACGGTTGGGAACACGCCAGAGGTGTGTTATCTTGGCCAGCAGGGCGGCCCAGGCCACACAGTCCCGAAGTGTGTGCTGAATCCTTTGATCCCTGGTGAGGGTATCCTTTGTAGTTAGGTGATGCCAAAGGAATCGGTCCAAGGATAAGCCACCCACACAGGAAAGGCTCGAGGGACAGAGGTGAGCCGGCTTCAGAGAAACAGCAGCAGTACGCCGGCAGGGCATTTGCAGAGGGGCTCAGGTGGCACAGTAAGGCTCAGGGAGCAGAGGGGTGTTCCTGAGCGTAGGCGTGGTGGCGGAGAAATGGCTCGAGCAGCTTCGGGGGGTAGAGGTGAACCGGCTCAAGACACACGCCGCCGGCGGTGTTGTTGCACGGGGGCTCGGGTGCTCCAGTAACGCTCAGGGGGTCCAATTCTTCACTAGCGAGCTCCGGAAAATCCGGATAAGTGTCCCGAAGTCTGTGCGGAATCAATGATCCCCGGGTACATAGTGCAGCCGATCTTCTGTGGCTATGTTGTGCCAAAGGAATCGGTCCAAAGATAAGTACACACTATACCATACGGGGCCAGGCAAATATGGTGGATATGGGACCCCAAGTAGGGACAAAGCAGAACAATACGTGCAGTGTGCATGTGTTCTCTGCAGTGCACATGTGGAGCATAGAACACATGTGGGGCGCATGCCTGAAGCTCGCAGCTTAACCGCAGGGCGCCCAGTGGCAAGGCGTCAGTGCCATAGGGTTTGTGTTTGGGGTAGGGTGCTACAAGCGCAGCTCGCATGTGGGGCGCATGCCTGAAGCTCGCAGCTTTCCCGCAGGGCGCCCAGCGGCAAGGCGTCAGGGCCATAGGGTTTGTGTCTGGGATAGGGTGCTACAAGCGCAGCTCGGTGGCGGGCGCTTAAGTTCTGAAGGAGGTATTCGAGTCTATCATCCTGAGCCCCTTCGGAGGGCCCTTTGGGATACTCGGCATGTGTTGGGCAGACGAGCTCTCCTGAGACCAGGCTTTGGGGCAAGCAGAAAGCAGGGCGGTGGTTCTAAGCACACCGGCTCAGGTGGCGCAGTGAGGCTAAGGGGCTCCCGTTTTCCACTAGTGAGCTCCGGAGAATTTGGATGAATGTCCCAAAGTGTGCGCTGAATCCTTTGATCCCGGGTGCGGGTACATAGTGCAGCCGATCTTCTGTGGCTACGTAATGCCAAAGGAATCGGTCCAAGGATAAGCACGTGCACCCTGTCAGAAAAGCTACATGGATGATAACACAGCCCACATGCATGAATCACTGCCGGTTGTATCACATATGAGGCACCAGCACCCGAGTAACGCGGAGTAAACGTGCTCTAGTGGCACGCTCCCCGAAGGATCACTAAATTTGCACAGCAAGTATTGCGAGTATGGATAATGATGGGAAGCAGAAACCGAATGCGGGCACTGAGGTGCTCCTTACATAATTCAAGGGACGACACAGCGCGTGGCGCTCAGAGACACACGCAGATCCATGCTTTGATATCCCCTGTGTGGGGACACAGTGCAGCCAGTCTTCGGTGGCTACATGGTGCCCCAAAAATCGGTCCAAAGATAGGATGCACACACAGCGCCTCGTTCTCCATATGACCATGGAAGCTGCCAAATTGTGTGCTGAAGGTTTTGTATCCACACATGAACGTGCTCTGAAGCTACCCACAGATCCGCCTCATATGTCACCCGCCTTTGCCTGCACTTTCAGATCACACGAGCTGCCATCATCGAGTTAAGCCTTCTCCACAGGGGTTGCAATTAAGAGAGGTAAGATATCGCACCGCCACCCGCCGAATACTTGTTGTCCACATGAGACTTCCAGGGTTCCTCGTGGTGACCGTCATGAGGCTTATTCCCATGTCTGCTCCTAGGTGAAGAATGGTGATCCTTGCTTTTGGCTTTGCCAATGCCTTCCTTGCCATGACTTTTATGCAAGCGGTCCGATTCTGTGGAGCAGCGACCTTTGGTGGATCCTGTGCAAATCCACACTCTCCCCTGCCTTATCCCCCTCCTGCTTCTTCATAACCAGTGTGCGCCCCACAAATCCACATTCTCCCCTGCCTTATCCCCCTCCTGCTTCATAACCAGTGTGGGCCCCACAAATCCACACGCTTCCCTTCGTTCCCGCAGCACCCTCACTTCCACCTGTATCCCCCCTTGACGCACCACCCCTCCCTGTCCATCTCGATCCATCTTGCTCCATTGCAGCCAGGTTCCCTACGCTCCGCCGCCGCACCTTTTGGCAACCCCGCCCAATTGTTACTGCCAGAGCGCCACAAACTCCACCGATGCCCCCAACT
>LGRX02005876.1:0-16859 GCA_001247695.2 Cymbomonas tetramitiformis
GCGCGCCCAGTGGACACATCCAGCTTGGCAAATGTGACCGTCCCGCTGCCCTCCGATGAGACAGTACCAGCCTGCACCACACTGAAAGTGGAACGAGAAGTGGCATCAAAGTCATCGCCAAAATCAGCCACTGAATTGAAGATGTGCTTGGAGGCGCCACTGTCCAGCATAGCCACCTGACCACCGCACGCAGCCAATGGCAGGGCTCTGGTGAACACGTCAGCCTTGCTGTCTGTGGATGCAACATACAGGACGAGCGAGCTGCACATAGGATGGCCCCCTCGCAGTTCACATGCATCCTCATCATCAGAGTCACTCCCACCTGCAAGATCAGGTGCATCATAATACCAATCAGAAGAGCAGTAATCCTCAACCCCAGGCTCAGCACCCGCGGCACAGAGGCGGTTCTTGCGAGGCGGACAGAACAGTCCAGATGCCCAATCATCAGAGGGGATGCCACCCACTCCTTCAAGGGGCTGCCACGAGTGCGCATCCTCCTCCTCGTCCGAGTCAGAGGCATCCACCAGATCAGGCATAGCATCCGAAGCATAACCATCATCACCCGAGTCAAAGTTAGAAGCTGAATCCATAGCAGGGATGGAGCAATCAGAGTCATCGCCACAATGATGACAAAACAGTCCAGATGCCCAATCATCAGAGGGGATGCCACCCACTCCTTCAAAGGGCTGCCATGAGTGCTCACCATCCTCCTCGTCTGAGTCAGAGGCATCCACCAGATCTGGCATAGTATCTGAAGCATAATCACCATCATCCGAGCCAGAGGAATCGCTGAGATCAGACACACAGCTGAGTCCAGACAATGTGTGACAGGCCCAGGCATGATGGTCAGCAGCAACCCGTGCAGGGGTTGTGAAACTGACACCAGAGTCACCCAGTGCACACAAATGCTCAGGCAACAGGTGAGAAGAGAAGGCATGTTGAAAAGCAACCTGCTCAACACCATATACCACATAGGCATCCGGTGTGGTCCCAGAAGTAGAATCTCCTCGGTCCGAAGGGACATCACCACGATGAGAAGAACCCTCAGAGTCATAGTCACTGTGGTCTGAATCATCACTGCCACCAGACGAGGAGTCAAAGTTCCACTCATCCTCATAGCCATATCCCAGCAAGGTCCAGAAGTCCTCAATCGCCTGCACCGTGTCTCGAGTAACCATACTGAGTAAAGTCACCCATGACTGCAGCTTCTCAAAGGACCCTCGTACCATGACCGGCTCCTTCTCAAGCAGACGTTGCAGCAGACTGAGCTGCTCGGCCACAAGGTGCTTCGCACACACCATTTTCTCTTGGCTCACCACTCTGCCATCAGCAGGAAAGTGAGGACCTTCCAGCACTGTCACTGCCCTGCCCGACACTTCCACAGAGCCACTCATGAACATACTATGCACATACTGGACATCCGAAGTGTACCATGGCTGCCTGGGGGATATCTGATACCCAGGCCCAAGATGTTGCTCCCTTCCTGCTTCCCATAGGGCTTGGGTAGGATCAAGCTTCCTCCCAGGCAGGACTGTGCACAGAGTATCAATGTAGACAAACGAGTCGTACACCGGAGCCACAGGGAAATACTTGTGCTTGTTCAATAAGAACCGATGCTTATTGGGTTGATAGGGGTGTGACTTCTTACCAGGTCTCCTCAATGTAGAGTGCCCGCTCATAGGAGCATCAGACCTCCACCGATAGACCCCACTCACAGGCTGGTCCCTACCCCCCTCAGGGAAGGGACCCTCAGAAGATGTAAGTCCATCCAGAACTGCATAGTAGTTGTGCAGGGAGATACCAGATTGAGACCCAATACAGTCTCCCGTAGTATAACCAGAGATAAATTGAGGCATGTCGTCAGAGAAGCAGGTAACCACGCTGTCCAGCTCACAGATTGCATACAGAGCCTCCCCAGAAGCATCCACACCAGGGTCCTGCTGAGCTTCAGTAACAGCAGCCGCACGATTGGGTAGCTTCCCATGCCTCTGGTAGTCCTGGACCCTCTTCATTATCGCGTCCCTCCTCTTGGGATTCTTCTTGAGGTACTCCTCCCGCTTATCCTCGTGAGTCACAAAGCAATCCTTGGACGAGTGCCCAGTCATATGACATACCGGACACGGAACCTTCTTGAGCAGCGCAGTACGCTTCTGCTCTTCCTGCTTACGCCGGTCCTCTACAATTCCAGCTCCCGTCTCCGTCGCTGCTGCTGAAGTAGCTATAACGTTGTCGTAGTGGTCACACACCGCATCATTTAGCTCCTGGAACGACGGTAGCTGGTCCCTTTAGTACATAGTGCGTACAAAGACATACGCCGGGTTTAAAGAATTCAGCAACATAGCCACAAAGACCGCCTCCAGGCTGGCAACATGAAACTTCTCACCGTCCGGCAGGAATTTGCTCGTGCACGCATATTCCTCCACCCTGTCGAGAACCTCCCTCGCATTCAGAAAGCCCTGCAGTGGGGGTGCGAGCGTCGCAAACCTCTTCGTGTCATCAAGCAGAGCCTTAACCTGCCTCACAAAGTACGCAGAGCCCGTGCTCCGACGCATTTTAATTAGCTGCCCGCCAGGCTGAGACACCGTCCGCCTCAGTGCTGTACGTCCGAACAACCGCGTTCGCCGTCTTGGTAGTCACGCTCGACAGAAAGTCATGAAACAACTGATTCGCTGCCACCGAGAACTGCTCGTCCTTCTTGATGTCCTCCAAGTCGCGCGCATCCGATAAGAGTAGCGCCAGTGCCCGATGACGTAAACACGGTACAATTTTACCCCGGAACTCCAGCCACTTGCTGTCATTTTCTGCGTCCTGACCAGAATAAAGCTGGTCAGACTTGAACCCCTTCAACATATCCGTCAGAAGAGGTAAAGGTACGCCCACAGTACCACTCGCAACGCGAGATTTAACATTGGAACCAGACATACCGGATTCCGCGGCCTCAGGAGACGCAATAGCATTTCCTGTCCCCGCATTCTGATTCACAGCCAACTGGGGCACTGCTTGTGCCAGGACTTGAACCATTTTCATAAGCTCATTTAAACGCGCGTCTTGCTGCGAAAATAGCTGTTGCTGCCTCTCATCGATAAGAGCTGTCAGCGCTGCAGAGTCCTCCCCTACTGAAATTCCATCTTCCGATAGTCCCTCCGAAAGGTCGCCATAGGTAGAATCCATAGGCGTTTCTGGCGGGGTCCGCTCTGCAACCTTGGCCTTGTCTTGTTTCTTACTCATTTCCGAAAACGCGCAGCAAAATTTTGCGTGATACAACCGTAGGTTAACACTTACTATGTAGTAAGTGGGCCCAAAACCTGTAGGATTTCGAGAGTTTCGTTTACACAAAAGCGAGCTTAAACTTTCATTATCAAAAGATATACTAGTTCGCGACCCGAAACGCCACAAACATTTGCGCGCCATCATTACTGATTGGGCGATCTTATGTGAAAGTTCACGAAATAGAGTCCTACGTGTCACTGCCGTGTTCATACCGACCGCAGTGACACTCCTGAGTACAGATGAACTCATTACGCACTTCCCGATGGTCATCAGTGATCTGACGGCCACGATTAGTTCAGCAGATCTACAGATCTAGATCTAAGGGTTCCACAGGGTTTCTTTAGGGTTTCTTCAGGGTTCGAGCATCCTGACTACTGTACAAGGTCTAGATAGTCATTCTTTACACCAAACTGATCAGCAGGCACTTGCAGATTCCAATACTGGGCCGAGGGGCATAAGGGCTCGGGCCGAGTAGGGGCGATGCTATGGGCTCGGGGCTGAAGTAGGGGCGCATGCTGGGCGGGGCTCGGGGTCGAGTAGGGGGCGCATGCTAAGGGCCTCGGGCCGAGTAGGGGGCGCATGCTAAGGGCTCGGGGCCGAGTACGGGGGGCATGCTAAGGGCTCGGGGCCGAGTAGGGGGCGCATGCTAAGGGCTCGGGGCCGAGTAGGGGGCGCAGTGCGCACCCTTCTGCAGGGAAGGTATGCGGGGGGTTGTCCATCGAAAGCGATACCGTCCACGCATACAGTGGGCCGGCATCGTAGGCGCAAGCAAAGGCGGAGGTGCTGTTCTTTGTGAGTGCAAGATGTGTGCGGCAGAGATGCAGAGCCGGAGCCGCTCTGCTGCGACCTTCCCCACAGAGGCCCGGCATCCAGTGCAACAGTTCTAGCCTAACTGATGCCCTCTACCGTGCTTGTGTATAAAAGCTGTGTGTTGTAGATGGAACGTCCCTATCAGGCCCTGACACGTGAGATGAGGCAAAACCTAAACCTGCGGTGAGGTGGTCGCGCAACGCGCACCTCGCAGATAACTTTGCAGTTTTGGCGGACCGGGGTGCCATAGCCATATCAAGAGATAAGAAACTGATATTCATCTGAAAACTCCCGGGCAGCCCCCGGGTGTTTCACTGAAATTCTGTGTGAGGAAGGGTGGACAGCCAGTGCGGGACCGGGCAGGGGGGAAAGGGGTGATCTGGGCAATGCGCTTTGATTTATGGGATGCCCACGAGAGGGTGGAGTATACAGAGGTACGCGAGCACCAGTAATGCTGGGGAGCATGACCAGCGCACGGGGTTGGCGGGTGCAGGGGTGTACGACGGGGACACAGGGCCGGAGGAGCGCACCCAGCTGCGGAACTTTGGGCGCCTGATCATCACAAACCCAGACATGCTTCACGTGGCGCTGCTTCCCTCACATCACCAGTTCTCGCGCCTCTTTCGTAACTTGCGGTGCGGCCCGGACCCCGCACTGCCGCTGGCCTGATGGATAGGCGGTCCACGAGGAAAATCCTGATTTATACCGAGCATGTCCTATATGTGGCGTGCAAATGTCACTCGCAGACCATGACGGCTGGGGGTACCTTATTGTACAGACGCGCACACGCACAGTCGGGCGCTGCACGTGGCTTTGGGGAAAGTTGAGGGGCGCGGCACGTGAGATTTGGCACAAGCAGACCGGAGGGTGCATGCAAGCCGGCTTTGGCGGGATAGCTTCGGTGGGCGGCCAGAGCAGTCCCAGAAGCGCCCCCGGAGATCGAGGGACATCGATCCTGCGGTGGGCGGCCAGAGCAGTCACAGAAGCGCCCCCGGAGATCGAGGGACATCGGTCCTGCGGTGGGCGGCCAGAGCAGTCACGGAAGCGCCCCCGGAGATCGAGGGACATCGATCCTGCGGTGGGCGGCCAGAGCAGTCCCAGAAGCGCCCCCGGAGATCGAGGGACATCGATCCTGCGGTGGGCGGCCAGAGCAGTCCCAGAAGCGCCCCCGGAGATCGAGGGACATCGATCCTGCGGTGGGCGGCCAGAGCAGTCACAGTAGCGCCCGGAGATCGAGGGACACCGATCCTGCGGTGGGCGGCCAGGAGCAGCCACAGAAGCCACGCCCTGGAGATCGAGGGACACCGATCCTGCGGTGGGCGGCCAGAGCAGTTCCAGAAGCGCCCGGGAGATCGAGGGACATCGATCCTGCGGTGGGCGGCCAGGAGAAGTCAAGCAGAAGTTTCGCCCCCGGGACGAGGGACACTGGATCCTGTGGTGATCTGCTTTCTATAGTGGATTGAAAAGCGCCTGAGGGGTGGTTGGTACTTGGAACAAGATGTCACCGAGGACGGGCTGGATAAGGAAGAGGGAGTGAGGGGGTAATGACCAGGGGCCAAAGTGGGATTGGAGCGGGCCGGAGATTATTCCTGTGGTCGTCTGTTAACTTGGATACTGTCCGTCATAGAAATCGCCACCAGGATGAGCGGGCGCGCGTGATTGGATTACACAGCGTCATGAGGACCTTGCCCGTGGGGATGTGATGCGGGGTTGGCCCAGTTATGTCGTGCTGGACGAGGCGCACGCGTACAATGGGGTGTTTGGCAATCACACAGCACTAATTCTGCGGCGAATGCGACGCCTTTGCTGCGAGGAGTATCGCTGCGACCCCCAGTTCGTGATGTGCAGCGCCACCGTGGCTAACCCTCGGGAACATGTACAGGAGCTCACCGGCATCTCGGAGGTCCGTCACTCCCATTGCCACACAGTGGGTTGACCTGCTGCTGGCACGTGGCAGCTGGACTGGGTGATGAACTAGGGAAGATCCTAGTGTGAATCAAAACCTTATTGTTCGCATCATTCTCCCCCTTCCACGTGCTGCCATGAATACGGGCCGCATCCACCCCCTCCTATGAATGACCCGCGGACCTATGAATGACCCGCGGACCTATGAATGACCCGCGGACCTATGAATGACCCGCGGGCCTATGAATGACCCGCGGGCCTATGAATGACCCGCGGACCTATGAATGACCCGCGGACCTATGAATGACCCGCGGACCTATGAATGACCCGCGGGCCTATGAATGACCCGCGGGCCTAGGAATGACCCGCGGACCTATGAATGACCCGCGGACCTATGAATGACCCGTGAAGAAGCGCGGCATGCGGTGACTTGGCGAACCTTCCTGCTTCAAGTCCCATCCAGGCCTCACAGGAAGCACCTTTGTGCAGTCCTCCAGCGCGCAAGACCGTGCACGGCCCCTGCGAGGAGTGACGCTGACGCGTGGTCTTGTGCCAGGTCCAGGTGGTCGACTGTGATGGGTCGCCACGTGCAGAGAAGGTGTTCCTGTTGTGGAACCCGCCGGTTGTGCTGCAGCAAAAGGCGCGGCCTGCGCGGGAGGTGCCCCCACGCTCTGAAACCGCGGAGGTCAAGGAGATGCTCAAAGAGATCCGCATGCTGGAGACCAGCTCCGCCCTCGCCGAACCCTCCAACGCTCAGGCGTCTGGTGTGCCGGATGCGGACTCCCTGGAAACAGAGAGGCTGAGTAGGTCGTATGAGGCAGAGGCCATAAACAGGGGTGCAATATCGTCGTGTCAGTCGCAGTGCTGCGGGGGGTTCGACATGGTTGGGGTTGGGACGGGCGAGGGGCAAGCACGGGCGCGGACGGGGCCCACGAAGAGAACGCGGCGCCACGTGAAAGACTCCGAAGGTGAGCCGAGCACGCTCCCCCTGCCCCCTCCCCCCGCCCCAAGCAGTCTGTTCAAATTGGAGTGCAACAGAATTTTTGTGGTTTCAGACTTCAGAATCCGTGACTCCTGCTGCAGTAGAGCCGAATGACACATGTAGCTCCGTGACACAAACAGGATGTACAAGTAGCCACGAAGCGACACGCCTGTTCAGCTCTGTTCCTTTTGCTCTTGCAAACAGGAACTTCACGGGTACCTACAGTACTCTGTGAGGCACACTGCAAATCTGATTTTGTAAGATTTTCTTCACCTGTTCCACCTGTAAACAGTAGAGTAGGTAGTGACAAGACCACTAGGTTGTACGACGGCAATCGAACGACGACGGGAGATCTAACAGCGAAGTCGCGGGGACGGCGTTTACGACTGCAAACGACGGCTTCACATCGGCTACGGCAGTACGATTGACTCCACTGTGACTCCTTTGAGGGAGAAGAATGGCTGGAAGTGCGAAGGGCAAGTCTCCAGAGGATTTCCCTCTCCTCCCGGGGAAGCCAGACATCAGGCAGGCTTCCCCTTCCCCGGCAGCACAGTCCACTCAGGACGTGCTGATGCAACAAATTCTGATCATGCAAATGCAGCAAGGGGAGCTGTTTGAAATGCAGAGGCAGCAGGCAGAGGAGCATCGCCTGCTGCGTGATGAGCTTCAACGATAAGCACAAATCAACGCGAAGGTGGCAGCGAAGCCTGGGACTTCTGACCCGGACACCGTAGCCAAGACCGCCGAGCAACTTCTGGAGAGAAGGAGGAAGCTGGCGTACGTGCCAGCAGCCTCAATCAACCCGTTCCCGCCGCGGCCGGCTACGCTGACATCGAGAATGCCTCAGTTGTACGACCTGCACGGCAACAAGACGTACGACGCTCTCTCCAAGAAGTCCAACTCTTCAATGAAGTACGAGTGCATGGTTCTGGCTCCGGCACTGTCTTATTTGCACGACGTGGTGTGCGAATGCAACGACACGTTGGACGTGAACGAGGACTGCGATTTGTCGAACAGCGAGTGGCAAAAACGTTTCCACGCAGTTACCAACTCTGTGCACGGCGTGTACGCGATGCTGTGCAACAGGTGGACGATGCTGGAACTGCGCGGGCAGCTGGAGCAGGAGCCTGGATCTTCACAGCGGGGAGGATCGGACGCTCTACGTGCTAAACTGCAGTTCGTGGAGGACAGAGTCTACCAGGCAGCAAACGGCGTGGTGGCGGACGAGGTGTTGCAGCAGTGGCTGAACGACTTCGACAAGAACCGCGGCAAGGCAATGCTGAGCCTTACGTCGAAAAATGCAGCGAACGCGGAAACGCGGGTTGTGAAAGATCCACGGGACCGGGACCGCTGGAAGGAGCGTAAGAAGAACGAGGAGAAGGACGGTAAGAAGCCTACCGACAAAGGCGGCAAGGGCCGGGGCGGAAAGCCCGCGGCCGATGTGTGATGTGCGTGCCGCCACCCCGTCCAGCGCAACAGCCCTCTCCGGGCGCTGGTCGGGGAAATCTCACCGTGCAACAGCGGGTGAGACAGCGGAGGGGAGCATGGCGCGCGGCGGGCGCCAGTTCCGAAGTGATGCAGTGGATTACTCACGGGGTGAAGTTGAGGTGGAAGCGCGGGTCTCCGCCTCCGTTCGACCACGGTGTGTCACTGAGGGATGCTACGCGTCAGCAGCAGGTGTGGCTGGACGCGGAGAAGGAAAGGCTGCTACAGAACGGTGCCTGGACGAGAGCGACGAGAAGATCTCATGTTTCTCGCGCTTTTTTAGTGCCGAAATCGGGTACGAACAAGTGGAGACTGGTGGTGGATTTCCGATGGCTGAACCAGTGGTGTGTGAAGAATCGCGTGAAGATGGAGACGCTGAAGAAACTACGGAGACTGGCGAGGCCGGGCGACTGGTGCTTCAGCTTCGACCTCCAGGACGGTTTTCATGCGCTGGGGATCCACCCAGACTTTCAACGCTTCATGCAGTTCGATCTGCAAGGGGACCTGCTTCAATGCTCAGCGGTTCCGTTCGGGTGGAACGACGCTCCGAGGGTGTTCTGCAAGTTCGTGCGCGTGATGGTGGAAGCTCTACGTTCTCCACAGGCAGCCGAAGATCGCAGAGAAATCAGGAAGTTGCGGGACGGTTCCGCAGTACGACAGCGATGGTCAGTCCGTCGCAGAGCAGGTGGTGCTGGCGAGAACGCGAACCGTCACAGCGGAATGCGAGTGCTACCGTACATGGACGATTTTCTGGTGCTGGTCGACTCTCAGCGAGAAGGCTTTCTGCGTCGAGAAAAAGTTCAACTGGTGCTTCATCGACTAGGCCTACAGCGGAACGAGAAGAAAGGCCAATGGGAGCCTACACAGGTGGTGGAGCACCTCGGTTTGGAGGTGGACCTGAAGCTGGGACAATTCCGTGTAACAGAACGACGGGTGCACAAAATCCACACCAGGGCGAAGGAGATCCTGTGCAACGCAGCGAGAAATCGGAGGTGGATTCCTGCCATGAGACTGGCTTCCTTCACGGGACTCTGCCAATCCGTGTACTTAGCAGTGCCAGCGGCGCGGCTCTACCTACGGGAGCTCTACTTCGTGCTGGCAGAGAAACGCAGCTGGGGAGCGAAGGTAAAGATCTCGCGTGCAGCTCGGGGGGACTTAGAATGGTGGCCTAGGCTGCTTGTGATGAGCAGGTGGAACGGGCGCAAGATCTGGAGATCCCCGACGAAAGCGAAGGTGCACACGGACTCTTCGATGATGGCCTGGGGAGGAGTGCTGAACGTGAAGTTCCCCGCGAGAGGTTTCTGGTCAGACGAGATGCGCAACTGGCACATCACACACTTGGAGTTGGAGGCCGTGTACAAGACCATGCAGGCGTTCCTGAAGGAGCTGGAGGGCAAGGTCGTACGACTCTACTGCGACAACCAGGCGGTGGTGGCGATGCTCTCACACTTCACCTCCAGGAACCCGGACCTGATGAGAAGAATGCGGAGGCTCTGGCTGCTGCTAGATCTGCACGACATCGAGTTACAGGCTCGTTACATCCGCAGCGAGGCCAACGTGTGGGCCGACAACCTTTCTCGCTGCGAGGATTTGGACGACTAGAGACTCAGTCGAGACTGGTTCGTGTGGGCCAACAAGCAGTGGGGGCCCTACACAGTCGACCGGTTCGCTTCCGAGATCTCCGCGCAGCTTCCTCGGTACTACGCTGCGTGGAAAGACCCGAAGTGCGAAGGTGTGGACTCTCTGACGTACGACTGGCGGGGGGAGAACAATTGGGTGAACCCCCGTGGGCGCTGCTGGACGAGGTGGCGCACAAGCTGCGGGAGGAGGGGGCCGCTGCTACGGTGGTGGCTCCGTACTGGCCGGGACAGTCCTGGTTCAGGGAGTTGGAGGCCCTGGCCACCGAGGTGGTGATCATGCCACGACGCAGGGACTTATTCACTCCGAGCAGGCTGGGAGGGTCCGAGCTGCTCGGGCCCTCAAAATGGGACGTTGTGATGTTCTTCATCGAGGCGCGCCCGTGAGTTGCTACACTGCTGAAGTACGAAGGAGCTCTACTTCGTGTACGACAGCAGCTGAGGTGACCGTGGGCTCCAAAATCGAGGTGTTCTGGAAGGACGATGACTGCTTCTACCCGGGTGTGGTGAAGGAGTTCAACAAGGACGGGAAGGCGCACGTGTTGTACGACGACGGCGACGAGGAGACGCTGGACCTGTCCAAGGAGAACTACAAAATCATTAACAGCTCGGGCGTGTCGGAGCTGACGGACGAGGCAGCGGAAGCGGACGGCGAGAACATCGACTGCGGAGGCGACTACGAAGAGAACAAGCGCGGTGGTGCTGTAAAAATTTTCCTCACGCTCTCACTCTGTGAGCGGTGGAGGAGTGAGTTGGGACAGTCCCGGCTCACAAAACTGGCAGTGACAATGCAGAGAAAAGCACTGCTAGACACGACGATGGGCAACTACGGACCGAAGGCGCGGCGCTTCATTTTATTTTGTGAGCAGCACCAACGGCCGTGGCTGCCAGCATCGGAGGCGACTGTGCTGTTGTACATCGCCTCTCTGTTGAAGGACGGGGGGCATCAAGTCACCTTCCTTGCAGCCGTACCTGTCTGCCATCAACAACTACCACGAGGACCTGCGATTTCCTGGACCAGCGAAGGGTCGTGCTGTGACCCGAGCTGTGAAAGGGATGGCGACCATCCAGGCGGAGCTGGCGGTGCAGGAGGAGAACATCGAGACCCAGCGGACTTGGCTGCCAGCGGCACACGTACGACGTGTTCACGAAGCAGCGCTGAAGTTGACTCCGAGATCTCCTGAGGAGCTGCGGCTGCTACGAGCCTTCGCCTACGTGGTTGTTGCCTTTGTGACCTTCGGCAGACCGGACACGGGGACTTCGTTGTCACGGCAGCACGTTCATTGTGGCGACAGTGAGTTCTCGGTGGTGCTGCTAAAAGAGAAAGGACGGCGGCATCACCTGGTGAAGAGACGCCTGTGCATCCCCTGGAAGGGGGTGGCCCTTTTGAAGGAGTTGATCGAGCACTGGGAGTTTCACCGTGACACGGCTTGGAGCAGTTCTGAGAAGACTCAACCTGACGCCTACTGGCTGCTACCCGAGGACCCGAAGAACTTCAAGGCTTCAGTGGCCAATGACTGGATTGGTCTGGCTCTCAGCGAGCTGGATTGCAGACCCCCGGAAGGAGCTCATTCTTCTGCACACAGCACCCGGAAGGGTGCCACGACGTGTGCTCGCGCTGTGGGTGTTGCAATGGAGAAAGTGTGCTTCTTCGGAGGCTGGTCACAGTTCTCTTCGGCAGTGCAGCACTACATCGACCCGACAGCTTTGAGGGACGCAGACATGAACTACTACTTTGAGTGGTTAACATGGTCACAGTGACAGAGATCAGATTTCTTTTGTGTGCCTCACAGTTTCATCTTTGGTTTCATGGCAAATGAGGATTCGAGCAAAAGAGAAATGTTCAAATTGGAGTACAACAGAATTTTTGTGGTTTCAGACTTTCAGAATCCGTGACTCCTGCTTCAGTAGAGCCGAATGACACATGTAGCTCCGTGACACAAACAGGATGTACAAGTAGCCACGAAGCGACACGCCTGTTCAGCTCTGTTCCTTTTGCTCTTCCCACCGCTCCCGACCCAGAGGACTCTTTCCTTTTGGTGACGTGCACAGACAGTCTGGACATCTCATCAAAACTAGAATTCAGAAAGCATTCAAAAAGCACTTTATGCATTTTAAACACTTTACAAAATCATTTTAATGAAATGTATTGCAGTGCCTGCCTTTGGCAAATGAGGATTCGAGCGAAAGAGAAACTTGATAATCACATGGGCCTCGGTGGCAAAGAAAGGAAAGGAAATGTTGTGGGGGGCCGAGGGGGACATGAGTCACACATGGAGTGGCATGTCCACGTCTACTCTCATGCTGAGCCTCCTGCGCCTCGCATTAAGTGTACGACTTGGCAGTGCCCGGCTGGCGCATGGCATAACGCCTGCGCCGCTTGGGCAGACCGCGCGAGCTTTCCCTCGTGTCGGTCAAAGGATGCTGCGGAATGTAGCGGCTCCGCGGCTCCGCGCCACAGATTGCATCAGCTGTCGCCAGCATTTATCCGAGGCGTTGAATCGTGTGGAGGCGCTGCAGTCACGACAGAGGGGTGTTGGGGGGGGGCAGTCAAAGCGACAAATCGGCGGACTTCGCCAATCGTGGAGACCGCCATGCTGCTTGCGGAGTGTGTGCAGCACAATCTGCGCTGCATCGCTTTCTGCAAGGTGTTGCACCCGGGAGGGGACGGATCGCGCAACCCTGACTTGAGGCCAGCGTGGTCCTCTCTGGGAACTCAGAGGCTGTAACCAGGAAGCACCTTGTTACTGGCCCGGCATGGACCCCTAACCCTGAGATGCACTCCCGAGCCTGGGGCAGAATCCCCAAGCCTGAGATTCCCAGGATTGCCATGGATGTGGGGCGAAGATGGCGGAGTACCCAACATGACCTGGTCCAGAGACTAGTAGCGTTTGTTTCTGAAACACCATTCACCGCTTGCTGTTGCCTTTGGCGGTGCCTTGGGTGTCCTGAGAGTGTGCCTGTGGACGGATGCGGTGTCACAGACGAGGAAGCTGAGCGAGCTGGTATTGGTTTACGCGCGCGAGATGTTGCGGGAGCGTGCTCCGGAGCTCGAGGGCAGCATCATGGCCTACCGTGCCGGGTATGCGGCAAGTGAACGGAGGGAGATAGAAGTAAGCCCGCTGCCCCGCCGCCTGCTTGCTGCCATCCCTCGTGCGAGCTGAAGTCGCTGGGTGCACGGTCCTGGGACATAATCACTCTTAGACTTTAGAGCGCTCGCGCAGTCCCTGCGCATGGCTGCCAGCTCAATCGAAGGGGGGGGAGGGCGCTGCAGGGAGGACTGTTTGGAGGGCTGTTGAGGGGGGTGGCCGCCACCAATGCCCTGGAGCTGGGGATCGACGTAGGCTCCCTGGACGTTACGTTGCATCTCGGTTTCCCGGGATCTGTAGCAAGCCTGTGGCAGCAGTCTGGGCGTGCCGGGCGCCGGGAGCAGCGAGCACTTTCGATTTTTGTGGCCTTCGACGGTCCGCTGGATCAAGTGCGCCCCCCTTCTCCGGCCGATGGCGCAGCCACTCGGACGGCCAGATGCGCATGCCTCTTCCCATGCAGGGTGGTTGCCCTGAATCGAGGCTAAGGCTGCAATCGAGGGACGAGCCAGCCAGGGAGCCTCCCATCGAAGGCCTCCCGGTGTATTTGGTTCGCCACAAGGCGTTCAAGCTGTTCCCTGCTTATTGCTCCTAGGCTTGGCACTAGTCAGCTCCTGGAACCCGGCCCTGCGTGGGTGGAGGGAGGGCGCACTGTTCGTGTATAGCTATGAAGACGGCGGGCGTTTATGGAGGCCGCATTTCCTCATGATGCAGGGACGGACTTTTGGGGTGTGGAGCATCTCATAATAAGGAAGGGGCCTTTAGAGGGTGCAGTATTTCATAATATTATGTAAATAAAAAAGCAAAGGTTACCTTCATAGAAAAATGGTCTTGATGATCCTTCAAGACGAAAGTAATCAGTCCTTGGATAAGTGATTGATCCGGTCTATCGATTGGGTGGTGTGGATTTGCTGTGCGGTGCATCACATAAGGAATCCCTGTGGGAACATCACAATATATGTCCTCGAACGTGTTAGGTTGTGTCTAAGGCTGCGGCGCGCTCTCGCATCCCGAAGCACGGAGCTGGTCGTAGCCATGCCGCCGGCACGCTCGCGCCTAATGCAGCGTAGCCATGCCGGGAGAGCGTGCTGATGGCATGGCTACGACCAGCTCCGTGCTTCGGGATGCGAGAGCGCGCCGCAGCCTTAGACACAACCTATCACGTTCGAGGACAAATATTGTGATGTTCCCACAGGCATTCCTTATGTGATGCACCGCACAGCAAATCCACACCACCCAATCGGTAGACCGGATCAATCACTTATCCAAGGACTGATTACTTTCGTCTTGAAGGATCATCAAGACCATTTTTCTATGAAGATAACCTTTGCTTTTTTATTTACATAATATTTACATAATATTATGAAATACTACAAGGGGTGAAATAAGGAAGGGGCCTTTAGAGGGTGCAGAATTTCATAATTAGGAAGGGAGGGGCCTTTGCGGGGTGCAGTATTTCGTGATACAGCCGGGAGGAGTGGTTGAGGGGTGCGTGGTTTGGGTATATGGCGGGCGCGGGCCTCGGGGAGTGCAGCATCGATGATCTGGCTGAAACCAGCTTTTGCGAAGCGCAGAAAGGCGTGCTAAAGGGGGCTTTAGGGAGTGCCGTATTTCATAATGAGAGGTGGCGGGGGCTCTGCGGATTGCAGTATTTCATAATGAGAGGTGTGGGGGCTCTAGGACGCAGTATTTCATAATGAGAGGTGGCGGGGCTCTGCGGTTGCAGTATTTCATATAATGAGAGGTGGCGGGGCTCTGCGGATTGCAGTATTTCATAATGAGAATGAGGCGGGGGCTCTGCGGTTGCAGTATTTCATAATGAGGAGGTGGCGGGGAACTCTGCGGTTGCAGTATTTCATAATGAGAGGGTGGCGGGGCTCTGCGGTTGCAGTATTTCATAATGAGAGGTGGCGGGGCTCTGCGGTTGCGGTATTTTCATAATGAGAGGTGGCGAGGCTCTGCGGTGCAGTGACTATAATGAGAGGTGGCGGGGAATCTCTTGAGGTTGCAGTATTTCATAATGAGGTGGGGGCTGCGGTTGCAGTATTTCATAATGAGAGGTGGCGGGGGGCTCTGCTGGTTGCAGTATTTCATAATGAGAGGTGGCGGGGCTCTGCGGATTGCAGTATTTCATAATGAGAGGTGGCGGGGGCTCTGCGGATTGCAGTATTTCATGCGCAGCCCGCAGCGGCTGTTCTCGAGGCCCATCGAAAACGCGTGTGTGGACGCGCACAACCCCCAGATGCTCGAGCAGCACCTCGTATGTGCAGCATTCGAGCGGCCGCTGTGCTTTAACGGAATCGACGAGCACTACTTTGGGCCCCACGCCGTCTCTGCCGCCCAGGCAATCCAGGTCCGAGGGGGCTCAAACCAGTTTTGCTTGCCCTGTCCCAGGCGCCTGACTCTCTGTGCTGTAGAGCCGCGGGTAGAGCCGCGGGTAAGCCAAACTGAGATTGAGCTTCCTCGGTGACCCGACTCAAAAGCAATCGAAAGAAGAGAGAGAGAAAAGCTATCCAAATCCAAGGAAGCTGTCGCCGTTCACTGCTCAGAGGATCATTCATTCTAGCACACTGCTACTGGCTGGCAGACATTTGATCAATCACCACCACTGGAAACATTCCCACGGATGCCCTAAGTCAGGTTCCAGCTCATCCCTTGTTCCCTCTCATCTACCCCGCCGTGCGCATGGGCTGCCATCCCGGCCAATCCCTGCAACACCACCGGAATCCCGCCCCTGTCAGGTCCGCGCTGCCGCGTGCAAGCCCCCCGCCCCCAGCCGGGCGGTAGGGGTTCATCAACCTCCGTCACGATTTGATCGCAGCGCAGGACTTGAGTGGAGGCTGCTCCGCGGGCCAGGCCTGCGCTCCGCTCCGGCGTGCCGGCAGTCCTCGCTATGCCCATCTCTCCGCTCCGGCGTGCCGGCAGTCCTCGCTATGCCCATCTCTCCGCTCCGGCGTGCCGGCAGTCCTCGCTATGCCCATCTCTCCGCTCCGGCGTGCCGGCAGTCCTCGCCCCATGCCCACTTCTCTGGCTCGGACATTACCGTAGTCATTTCCATATGCCCATCTCTCCCGCTCAGACTTATACTTATCTCTCCGGCGTGCCCGGCAGTCATTCAATATGCCCATCTCTCCGCTCCGGCGTGCCGGCAGTCCTCGCTACGCCCATCTCTCCGCTCCGGCGTGCCGGCAGTCCTTGCTACGCCCATCTCTCCGCTCCGGCGTGCCGGCAGTCCTCGCTATGCCCATCTCTCCGCTCCGGCGTGCCGGCAGTCCTCGCTATGCCCATCTCTCCGCTCCGGCGTGCCGGCAGTCCTCGCTATGCCCATCTCTCCGCTCCGGCGTGCCGGCAGTCCTCGCTATGCCCATCTCTCCGCTCCGGCGTGCCGGCAGTCCTCGCTATGCCTGTCTCGGGAGCCGCCGGGGGCAGGCCACCAGAGCATGCTGACGCTGTGACCCGGGCGTTGGTACGCATTATTGCGTATCCGGCAGTGGTTTATGCCTATGGGCCATGTTGTTATCCATGCTGCCATTCTGACAGGGTGTGCGTCAGTGGTATCTTAGCACGGACAGGCGTATCTTATCCGCCGGGATGCTGATGGGCTGACTTTGGTTGGTATGCTTCAAGCCGCTCGGTGATATGTGTGTGCTTATCCTTGGACCGACTCCTTTGGCACCCTGTAGC
>LGRX02005877.1:0-24696 GCA_001247695.2 Cymbomonas tetramitiformis
CCTGAAAGAAAGGAACAGGTGCCGTGAGAACATAGCATTATGGAAGAAGGACATAGAAACACGAGAACAAGTAACCGAGGAAGTACGGACGGAAGATTTTGACAACCGAACAAGCGAAATGAGGAAATGGGAACAATGGGAACGGGAACAGAAAAAGCTTGCGACAAAAGAGGCAAGGAAGTGCATTCAATATGCTGGGGACATGGAAAGAGGAGAAAAGAAAGTCACCACGGGAACTCAAAAGAAGAATAGACGCACTACTGGCAACCCCCCTCACACAAAGACAAAAAGAGTACTCCCTGAAGTCGGCCATACTGGGGAAATTCAAATACGGACTCCACCTCGGGATATACACACAGGGTGAAATACAACAGGCCGAAAATCAGCTGGGAGCCGCGATGTTTGTCCTGCCGCATTTTCGCTGGCTGTGGTCACCATCCGCACATACTCCTGTATGCCATTCCTGGCCGCCTCTCTGTCGAGTTCCCCTCTTCCTGTCTCTTCCGCCACGTCTTTCCCTTCCACCGGGTAGTACACCCCTAGCAGGTGTAAGTATTTTCCTCCCGGAAAGTGGAGCAGCGTGTGTGTGAGTACTCCTCGTAAGTGCGGTACCTGCACCTCGGTGTAGTTATGTGGTTTGGCATATTCCCCTGTGAGTATTACGGCAAGGCCCGCCGTGTGGTTGCTCTCTTCTCCCTCCCCTTCCTCTGTTGGTATGTTTGTGCATATGTTTGACTGTTTTTTGTTTCTGAAGTGTCTTTTTATTTCCTCATTCGCAGTCTTAGTTTCCGTGACTATTGCTAAAAAAGAAAAAGAAAAAAAAAAGAAAAAGAGACACCCTTGGACGGGGTGTGGGGCTTTGTGAGTCCCCTTGACTCCTTCTTCTTTGTCCCTTAGTCTGGTTCCTTGTCTACTTTAGTTCTATATAGTCTGTTTAGGCTTACTGCAAATCCTGTCGCTAGGTCATGTATTTTCCTGAGTAGGTGTAGGGCTTCTTGTTTGTCGAATCCTAAATGTTTGGTCAGTATTTTCTCCGTGTGTTCGTATATCGTTCCCGTATTGCCGAATACCATCACGTGTAGCGTTACCTTGTAGCCATATAGTTCTAGTAGTTTTACTAGCGGTGTGTATTTTGTGTACTTCGTCTTTAGTGCTTCCTCCCAACTCATTTCGTCTGTGTATGTTACCTCTATCAGGTGTATGTGGCCCGCTTCCGTCATTGCCTTTTGGTGTGTGTACCCAGGCTGCTCATTCCCCTTTTCAGTTCCCTCTAGCATTACTATGTCCACGTAGTGTGGTATGGTGTCCTTTCCGTGTGCTGGTGCCGGTGTGTTTCGTCCGTCCAGTCTGCATTGCCCCCTTGTGAGGAGGAAGTCTTCTATTGGTCTCCCGTTGTTCATTCCTTTCCCTTTTTTCCCCGCATGGGTTCTTATTACACATCCTCCTTTCCTGCCTTTGCTAATTGCTTTCGCTATCATTTTGGTGGTCTCATCCGACCTGCTTATTACCATGTTCTTTATCTCCCTCTCTGTGCATCCTCCCAGCACATGGGCTGTGCGTATGAATATTCAAAAAGTTTATTACACAAGACTGGTAGCAAATTTGATAAGAACAACAAGAAACTTGTATGTACACTGTATGACAAGCATAAATATGTGGTACACATAGAAGCATTAAGGTTCTACTTGGAACATGGGTTGAAGTTGAACAAAGTACACAGAGCTATCAGTTTCAAACAAAAGAGATGGTTGAAGCCATACATTGATTACAATACAAATATGCGAGCACGAAAAAGTTGATGTGGAGTATCAAGATACATTTATCAATAACATTAGTAAATTCCCAATACAAATAAGGTACTGGTACTTCAATCGCTTCTACAACAATCGTGTGGGAGTTTACGGTATCGCTCGATACAAAGTTATCCAAACTGACGTCCACGGTCGTTGCCGTTATATTCGTCGTTGTTAAAATGTATGGGTCAATAGTCAAAACCGAAGTTGTTGTGAATGGATGAAACAGTATTGATTGAGTTTTAGTTTGAGAATAGGTATTAAAAAATGTTTTATCTCGAGCTACTAATTGTAGATAATATTCGGTATTTTGTGTTAAATCAGAAAATAAGCCTTGAATTGTACCATCGCTGGGTATGTCTGCAAATTGTAAACTATCTAAAGAGCTTACCATCGGGTTTGAATCATATTCAGCTTTTTCGAAAAGGAACGCAAAGATATCAAATACAGCGTTCACTCCAGGATTTGTAAAACCCGAAATATCAAATGAATAAGTCGTTCCACTAATAGTATCGTTTTGCGTTTGTATTGCAATCGGGATATAATCCCAAGTCACATTTTCTTTGTAGACATCATAATATTGATTGTTTATAAAATAAAATAATTTGTTATCCGTGTTTGAATTTGATGCAATATGACTCCTTGAAATATCCATATTGAAATTCCCAGCATCTATATCATTTTGGGTCAGTGTTATCTCGGCTTCACTAACAAGTATCAAGTTAACGCCATCTTTCAATTTGACTTGAAATGTGTCACCCGCATATAAACTAACTAAATTGGAAAATATTATTTTTAGTTCTTGGTCTTGACTGTCCAATGTATAGACGATCGTATAATCGGCGTTTGGTGCAGGAAGCGTTGTAATTTCGAATGCGGTATGTTCGCTGAATTTTGTAATCGTTGATAGATTTTGAAGATACAAGTCTGTCACTTTAATATCAATTTTGTAATTGGTTTCGGGTGTAAGATTTGTAAAGTTGTAAATTGTTCCTTGAGAATTCGTTGGTATGTTTATTGTTTCTAATGTTTGGGTGTATGTTTCGTCTTTTAAAACTAAATCTAATTGATACGTTTTATTTGCATCCGATTTTGTATATGTATCGAAATTGAATGAAGCATTAGTATATCTTACAGTATCTTGAATAAATTGGGGAGTTACAGTATCGAATTGTTGGATATAATCTTGTTCTTGAACAAAAGTATCATTGAGGACAATTGAGAGTGAATACGTCTGTCCTTCGGTCATTCCTGAATACGGAATTTCGATATAGAATGTGGCTGTGTCATAATTTGTAAACGACCAATTTTATGATGTCTACAAAGAAAATGTGACTTGGGATTATATCCCGATTGCAATACAAACGCAAAACGATACTATTAGTGGAACGACTTATTCATTTGATATTTCGGGTTTTACAAATCCTGGAGTGAACGCTGTATTTGATATCTTTGCGTTCTACGAGACAAGTCGGTGCTGGTAACACAATAGCAACGTATTCGGTAAACACTAATGAAGATTTTACAACAAGTATTGTAGGTACTCAATCAGGTGCTCAACAAAAATTTTGGTCAATCCTATATAGGTCAATGGATCCGAAGTTTCCTGATACATTCGAACAAACAACTTGGCATCTTTTAGGTTTCAAGCAATCACAAGCCGTTGCAGATCTACCAGCACAGCTTTCAGGTACCCCATTAAACGATACCGATAATACAGAGGCAGAACGAACATTAATATCAACAGGGGTATCACGGGAATCGCATCCGTATTTTTATGTATATTCTCAAACATTAGGGACGAACTCTCGCCAGACACAAAAATCTATAGGCAATACTATAGGAACGATTAACTCACATCATTTTGCCACAATTCCGATAAATGTAAATAGATACTCTTGGATACACCATAATCTTACAGATACAAATTTTGAATGGCACGAATTAAATGGAACATTGTCAAGTTTCGATATTCAAATATTAGATGAAAGTCTATATGAATTCGCAGATGATGCACACGAGAATTTTACTTGTACTATTATTATAGAGACACACCAACCTAAAGATGAAATCCAAGAACGTAACACTTTGCTTTTCAATAAACAAGGTTATAAGTTTGCTCATCCTTGTTAAAAAAATAATATATTGATATAATATATAAATCAAATATGTCTGGTATTCCAAAATCTCTAATTCCAAATCAAAAAGTTAAGAGTATTCCTCTTAAAAAGAAAATTATCGAACTTTTACCTGCTAATAGTTCGGCAGCAACTCAATATTCACCGACCTCAAACTCTAGAATCATTTTTAATGTGCCTGCTTACGAAAATTGTTCCTTAGACATGTCTCAAACGTTCCTCCGATTTCTCGCAGCTTCTTCATCTGCAAATAATTTATTCAAGGATGGTATTCCTGTATTCAATAGAATTTTGATAAAATCAGGCAACGGCTCGGTGATCGAAGACATAACAGACTTCCATATTCTTGAGCGAGTTTTTAATCTTTTGAAAGACACTACTTCGAAATCGATGGACGATACTTTAGAGGGTTATTATGATTCTAAAATAGACTCGACTGCATTAGCCACAAGCGATGTCGGAACACTACAACACGCTGGTCGAACGTATATCAAACGATTGGCAAGTGGACTCTTTTATAATGAGAATTCCCTTCCTTTGCATTTGATGAGCGGTGGGGGTGGATTCGCTTTGTCAATTGAACTTTATCTTAATACCAGTCGTGAATCAATGAAAGAAACAGCGGTTACTGGGACTGCAATGTCTTATTCTCTATCGAACGTAGTTATGCAATTGTGTGTAACCGAATTGGAAAGCGACGTTTGTGCTAAGTATGACCAAGCTCTGTGCTCTGGAGAAGCTTTGAAAATTCCCTTTAGCACGGTACGGAGTCATGTATCATCTTTGTCTGTACAAGGTGGTGCTACTGCAAATCATAATATTTTTGTCAGTGAATCGGTTCAAGATCTTCAAAAAGTGTTTACTGTATTCCGTGATTCAAGTGCTTCGTCTGCGGCATCTGTAAATGATTTTGTTCTACTTGGAGGTCAAGAAGCTGGGGTGAAATTAAACAGTTATCAATATCGCTATTCTACTAATTATTACCCAGCTCAGCGTGTCGACCTTCAAGGCGGATCGGTTCAAAGTTTGATGAACGTGATGGATTCACTTTATATGGTGAAAAGTGGCACCCCTTTTCTGGCGACGAGTAGAGTTGCAGCACTCGAACCGAGATACGAACAAGACTCATTTATGCTTGTGCAATCGTTTGAATAACAAGTTTCGTAATCATAATTTTCCTCGCATACTGGAGGTAGTTGCTTGAAGTCCCCGAAAAAGATGTATTTCAAATTAGGACATTGTTGTTTTGCCAGTTGTAAAAACCCAAGTAGTGTGAATCCAACCATACTGATTTCATCCAGTAGCACATAATCCATACTCTTCAACTTTTTGAGCATTTTAGAACATATTTTACTGTCGTGTCCAATTCCTAAAAACTTGTGGATTGTTGTTCCTCCAATGTTCAAGGCTGCTTTGTTTGTTGGTGCGAGAATTGCTGATTTCATGTTTCGTTTATCAAGTTCATTTTTGAACATCTTCAATAAATAGCTTTTCCCAAACCCACCACTTCCATTGACCATAAACGACTCATTCTTATTCAAGACTTGTTGGACGATATCATCGAAGTTCTCAAAATCATCCTCTTTTGATTGTTTCCAATCATCGAATGATAACGCTAACTCCTTGTTTATCTTTTGACTAATATGTGTAACTCGTTGGATGTCACCCTTCTTGTATCCACCAATTACTGTATCGTCTAATTCTATTTCGTGTTCTGGATTTTCAACAATGATATTGTCTGTTTTGATTGCCAACAGCTGACCACCAACTTTTTTGTACAGTTCATAATTCTTGATATATTCATTTTCCAAAATTTGATTGTAGATCGGAATGTCATTATCAATCATTTGGTAAGTTGTTCTGTTTTCGATTTGATAGATTGTATCGTCCTCGTTTTCATGTCTTGTGTAGATTGGATTAATGTAGACTTCGTTTGTAGTAAGTCCATCTTTGTTTTTTGTTTTTGATTTATGTCCATTTTTAGTTTGTGTTACATTTGTTGTGTTTGATTCATCCAATTTCCAAAAGTAATAACACGCTGTATCAAAATTACTTTCAAAGAATATCTTGCTAGTTGTTTTCTTACTCATCGCCATTGATCCAATTGTACCATTACTCATAAATTTAAATTCTGGATACTCTATTACTCGTTCAAAAAATTCTAATAAATAATCCTCTTCATATGTGTTTGATGATAATAGCTGATATTTGATTTCATAATCGATATTTTCTTTGGTAAGATATTCTAAGAATCCATTCGTATACCATCCGTTACCTCTTGCTGGCAATCGGTTCCTTGTAAGTATGTAATAAAATCCTTCTTTCAAATTTTCGCATTTCACAAATGGTTCAACACTGTCGATCACATTAAAACGTTTGTACTTTCCCAGAATATTATCACGCATACAGGATGTTCTACATTTGTTAATATCAATTCCTATCGTTTTTGTTATGTCTTGCGAAATATCATAGTTTTCAACGATACCAGCATTGACTTGCAAATGTTTGTATACCATTGGGTTCATTTTTGATTGTTTGTGATGAGGGTATGTATCATTGAATAGAAATCGTCCAAAATTCAAAGATGTTTGATTTGTAAATTTGATTTTTGTTTTAGAAGATGCATTGTAATGTTCAATGTACGACTTGATAATGTTCTCTTCGTGATTTGCAAAAATTCGTTTATCCGATAAATCAATTTGTTTAATTTGTCCGTTGATAACTTTCAAATTTGTTGGCGATATCAATTTACCTGTTTTTTCAAAATAATCAATGAATTCATCCAATAGATTTGTATTATGAATAATGGTGTCGTTATCTGTGATTTCCAAATTTTCTTTTTTTGATGATTCTTTTCTTATACAGTTAGAACCAACATTTTCTCTTGTACAAGCATTTAAATGGTGCATAAATTCTTTCCCTTCACACAAATACATATGATCATTTGCGACGATATACGCCAACGCATCCAATTTTTTGTTTCTCTTCTCAGGATAATATGTATCAAAAATTCTTTCGTTGATATCCAATGCGTACATCGGAATTCCATGTAAACGACAGAAATTTTTAATGTTGTATGTATTAAATCCTTGATGGATACTCGAAAAGTCATCTGTCATTTCATTTGCGATATCTTCTAATGTCAACTTCAATGGTCGATAACATCGATCTGTACAATATTTGTGGTACAATGCTTCAGGGACACAACACATATTTCCAGAGTCTTTGAAATTCTTTGAAATATTTTTACTTTCGATATCGAATTTACAATTAAACATTTTTACATCTTTCAAATCTGAAATTTTCTTATTTACTTTTTGAGATGAATGGCTTACTATTTCAATAATATTGTATACATTTTGTATGGGTATATTGTTATACAAAGCAGGTTCATTATTTGTTACGACGTCATTGGGATTCAGTGTAACACTAATGATTTCGGTTACAGTAACTTTCATATCACTAAATATATCTTTAGCATTATTTAGCTTACCTCCTTCACGTACAATAGTTTTAAAGTCATCTACGAGGTATACAGTTTGTCCTTCAAAATTAGTTTCAATCAATCCTACTACTTGATCATCTTGTATTTGATGAAATACGATATTATTGTCAACTTGAAACAATTCATTTGATGTAAATATATTTGTTTTGTTATCAATCAATTTTATCTCGGTGGAACCATCTTTTTTAGTAACGATATTGTAAATTTTGAAAGTGATTGAATTTGAAAATATCTCTTTCGTATTTGTAACTAATTTTCCATTTTGAATAATGAAATCTTTGTATTTCTTTACAAGTTTACCCGTTTTAGATCGATTGTCCAAAACTTTACTTCGTTTGATAAACTTGTTTTTGGAAGTATCAAATAGATAATCGAATTCGGTATTTGGTAAAGGTAAAGTTGGATTAGATTTGATTAGCTTGGTAAATGCAGGTTGAACATGTCCGTTCTTGTTGAATATCGGTCTATACCGTTTTCCATTATTTGTTTTGAAATATAGTTTATCTTTGATGTTTTTATATTGCATCGTTGTTATATTAGCGGACATTTTAATTTCAGTGAAGTTGTTCATTTTATAATATATACAGAAATTATTTCCTTAAAGTGTTTTTTGTATATATCATATTTCTATTTTTATGTTTTTTTGAATCCGCCCTATAATATTTCTGAAATTTTCAAATTTGAGACTGCACTTTAATGATACAGTTTACAATTATGTTAAATCGTTGTTTGAGAATTACTTTTTTGTCATAATCATTTTCATATTGTTTTACAAGGTGATCGTACAAGGGTTTGATATCTGTTGCTTTTAAATCGTGTCTAATTACAGATGCTCTTAAAACTTTACTATTTAGTTCTAACTTCTCAAGTCGCTTCATAAATTGCGATTTCAATTGTTTGTTTTTGACTGCTTCGTTTTGATAAGATTTATTTCTCTGTTCTCTATTGTATTCGGGTGATTTTACAAATTTTAGGATTCTTCCAGTTTCGTTATCAATAATTTTCGTGTAAATTTGAGAACCATAATCAATGACCGATGAGTTCATGATCTATAATATACAATATTTATTTGTTTAAATAGTTTTTTCTGTATTATACAATTCATTCGTAATTCACAAGAGATACACTCCCGCCAGGATTGATCACAAGATTGTAGCCCGATTCCACAAAAGTAAATGCCTGGAGCGTAATAGCACCAACCGCGGTTTTTTGAATAGTAAGATCCAGTTGAATTGGTGAGCCACTTGCAGATGTGTTCATTCCCGAAATTAATCTATTATCGCCAGAGCCTTTTTCAAAGTCTCTAAAATACACACATATACACTTTCATAAATCTTTCGTTCTGTGTTCTCATTGAAAAACGGTAAATCTATTTTCTTGTTAAGTTCATCGATAAGCAACTCATAAAATCGTAAATCTTCAAGCAAGTCAATCATACTCTTAAATGTTAATACTTTCAATTCATCCATTCTCTATATATATCATATTCATATATAAAAAATTCTACGTTTATCTTTCAAAAATTGAAAATATCCTTTTACACATTTGAAAAGATGGGCGTATAGTTCTTTCATATCATTTCGTGAATGTTTCGACATCATTGTTAATATTAATACACATTTTCTTTTTAGCTTGAACCTTTCCAAAACGGGTTGTCGAATGGATTTCTTCTCAATCGTTGGTTAGAGCGTTGTTTAACTTCGGTAAACATATTCTGGTTTGGTTTAAGTCGTTCATCTGTCTTAATTATCGCGTTTAGAACATCTTGATATTTTGCAAAATATTCATCGTTTCGTATCGGAGATACATTGTTTTGTTTCAAAGTGCTTATAACTTGTCTTTCATAATTATTCACCAATTTGGTTGGATCTTTCCCATTCAACGAAAAGTAGCTACCGACTTGTGCTTTTGTAAATATTTTAACATATAATACATAGAAAGTATTACCATAAGCTGCATAGTAGTCATTTAAACGTCGTTGTAAAGAATTTTGTGTTTTACCGAGTTTAACGTACGTTGAGGGATTTCCACAGCCTTTTGGAATCTCAATGACGTAAAAAGCGTTTTTAGATTTGTTTTTGTTATAAAATGAGTCTTTATTTTGTTCTTGTACAAATGAATCATAACGTGTACGTACATTATATGTTGCATAACCGATCGTAGAATTCATTATATATATAATTTACCATAGAATTTTATTTGCGAAATAACCAGGACTTTCAATTATATTTAAATCTTTCTTGTGTCTAATTCTATACAATCTTCGACGTTCATTTGCATATTCTATACCTTTTTCCAAAATGTAAGTTGGATAATCCTTATACCGAATGTCACCAATTGATGCTATGAGATTATTGTCTTTATCGAATACATCAATCTTTTTGTTTTTGACAGTACTCGGTTTGATTGTAACATTCAACTTTTTAGCTTGGTTATATGAATATTGTGTAATCTTGTACATCACTTTTACTATAATGCTACATTATCTTTATTATCACATACCATTTCGTCCTTTGACATTAGAGCTCGTTTACAATTGATACATAAACAATCAATATCGGTACATCGTGATCTTCTAATATTGTATGCAATTGCGTGGATCAATAAAATCGCAACATTACAAAGTGAAATGATATCACAAATTTCCATTTTTATATACTATAAACTTACATTTTAACTTTGGGCGTTGTAAACATCTAATACATCGCTTGCGGATAGTTCTCTAGTGTAGAACCTCATATCTCTAACCGTCGATTGGGATTGAGAACCATAAGATCCGTAACCGCTTGAGTTGTATCGTAGTTTTGAATCTTGTGTAAATGCAAGGACACTGTCTGTTATTCCGTTCGTGTGAGGATTTGTAATCGAATGCTCGCCATTTATGTAGACTTTAACATCAGTCGGGCTTAAAACAACACCGTAATGAGTCATAACTGTCTCAAAATCAATAGCACTGTCGCTATGAGAAGAAATATCGTGCTGATTTATATCATTGATAAATTCGTTTGATGCATTGTGAAATCTAATTGAAATTCTGTTATCATTAAATAACATCCAGAATCCATCGTTTGGTGCTGACGTGATTGATGGTGATGTAAATACGAGAGCCTCAAAAAATGTAGCCGAGGATTTCATAAAAAACATATATGTAAATGAGTCTGTTGTCAAATTTTGTTTGACCGTCTCTAAATCATTAGACATTTCTACACGAGAATTTCGGTCACATATAAATCCTTCAGTATTAAATTCACCTCCGCCTGTAGAATTCCACGGATTTTGATCATTGATATCAAGTGTGTCATCAGTAAATTCCCAATACAAATAAGGTACTGGTACTTCAATCGCTTCTACAACAATCGTGTGGGAGTTTACGGTATCGCTCGATACAAAGTTATCCAAACTGACGTCCACGGTCGTTGCCGTTATATTCGTCGTTGACAAAACGTATGGGTCAACCGTAAAAACCGAAGTTGTTGTGAAAGGATGAAACAGTATTGATGGAGTTTTAGTTTGAGAATAGGTATTAAAAAATGTTTTATCTCGAGCTACTAATTGTAGATAATATTCGGTATTTTGTGTTAAATCAGAAAATGTTCCTTGAATTGTACCATCGCTGGGTACGTCTGCAAATTGTAAACTATCTAAAGAGCTTACCATTGGGTTTGAATCATATTCAGCTTTTTCGAAAAGGAACGCGAAAATATCAAATACGGCGTTCACTCCAGGATTTGTGAAGCCTGAAATATCAAATGAGTAAGTCGTTCCACTAATAGTATCGTTTTGCGTTTGTATTGCAATTGGGATATATTCCCAAGTCACATTTTCTTTGTAGACATCATAATATTGATTGTTTATAAAATAAAATAATTTGTTATCCGTGTTTGAATTTGATGCAATATGACTCCTTGAAATATCCATATTGAAATTCCCAGCATCTATATCATTTTGAGTCAGTGTTATCTCAGCTTCACTAACAAGTATTAAGTCAACGCCATCTTTCAATTTGACTTGGAATGTATCGCCCGCATGTAAACTAACTAAATTGGAAAATATTATTTTCAGATCTTGATCTTGACTGTCCAATGTATAGACGATCGTATAATCGGCGTTTGGTGCAGGAAGCGTTGTAATTTCGAATGCGGTATGTTCGCTGAATTTTGTAATCGTTGATAGATTTTGAAGATACAAGTCAGTTACTTTAACATCAATATTGTAACTTGTTTCTGGTGAAAGATTTGTAAAGTTGTAAATTGTTCCTATAGAATCGGTTGGAACGTTTATCGTGTCTATAATTTGTGTGTATGGATTGTCTTTTAAAACTAAATCTAATTGATACGTTTTATTTGCATCCGATTTTGTATATGTATCGAAATTGAATGAAGCATTAGTATATCTTACAGTATCTTGAATAAATTGGGGAGTTACAGTATCGAATTGATGTGAGTAATTTTGTTCTTGAACAAAAGTATCATTGAGGACAATCGAGAGTGAATACGTCTGTCCTTCGGTCATCCCTGAATACGGAATTTCGATATAGAATGTGGCTGTGTCATCGTCAGCAGACAATGTTTTTATATAAGTATTTTGTTCTAAAATCAATTCAAAAATGTCACCTGCAGTTGTGCTGCCTGAACTTTTCGTTACTTGGAAAATCAAACTACCGTGGTCTAATGATTTGAAATGTGATATCGCGTATGTTGCGGTTGAACCAGAAACATCCAAAGTTGTAAATGTAGCAGTTGAGTCAATAACCACAATTTCACCCGTAATCACGTTCGTGATAGTACTTCTCAATTTATAACTCGTATTTGCGGATAATCCCGAAATAGTTCCATCGATTGTAGAGAAATCAGTTGCATTTGTAATATTTTGAAAGGTTAATGAAGTCATTTGTATAATATAAAGATATATATTTTTTTTCTCTTCAAGTTATCGTAAAAAATGCGATGTATGTGAATATATCATTTGTATTTGAATTGTTAATAAATATATACGATATTTGATATGTATTACCTTGTTGAAAATCTTGATGTTGGACCTCGAACAAAAAAGGTACTTGATCATTAGTATTTAATTCATTATACAAAGTAAATGTAACATTACTTATTGATAAATTTATTCGTAATGTATATAATTTATTTGGTTTGTTTATAACGATTGAGTTTACAGTTGATGCAATCGTATAACCATCCGTAGTATAACCAGGAATACCTGGTGAGAAATTATATGAGACGTCCATATTTGAAATATATAATGTGGGATATTCAAATATCAAATCTTTAATAACAACTTGTTGAGTCAAATCGTTGGTGATAGTGCTACGAAGTTTATATGTATTAATACCACCGTTATAATTATTATGATACAATGTTATCGTTCCATCACTATCAGGCATATAATAGTCAATACCGTTTATCGTATGCGTGTGGCTTGAATTCAATGGGGATGCATTATTAGCTGCAGAGACCGTATAATACAACGGGTACTTTTGATTTAGGTGAAAAGGCTCAGGTAACCAATTTTTTAAACTTCCTGTAAATGAAAAATTCGAATTTGTAATATTATTGATTGTTAAAGACATTTATTTACAATATACAGAGATTATATTTCAATCAATTCTACATTAACATTGTATTTTGATAAGTCGTTTGTTTCGAAATCTTCAAAATCATTTAAATTGATAACTACAGAAGTATTGCTGATATTTTCGGGAATTATTTCGATGGAAAACTCATCTTCGTGTATAAGCGTGCGTCTTTGATAATTGGGAATTCCAAACATTGTTGGTGGATTACTCACACGTCGTGCTTTATAAATCATTGACATTTACTTTAATACAATATTTTATTTGGTAGACTATGTATACGTTTGGAATCAAAAAACCAGTGTTTCTTTGTAGTAAAATCAAGATGTCCTAATCCAGAAATCGGGTCGTAAACATTCAATTCTTCTTCGTGTTTCGCACAAGTTGAAAACATACAACCTATATTATATTTTAATTGATTTGCGATATCAATGTTACCAAGCCCGTGACCTGTGTTAATTGAATAGCTGTCCACATTATTTTTCTTCGCTATTGCTAAAGCGGCTGTCGAACCAAGAGAGTGTCCTACCAATAAATGTTTTGAATCTTTGTATTTGTCTTTCACTTGTTGAAAATGTTGATTGTATGCATCAATTCTGTTCGAACTATTGAAATTTCCTAACAAAATATCAAGATCACTTTTCAAATCAACAACAGCATCTTTCACCGTTCCTTGAAGTTGAGTGCCGCGATAGCTTGTGATGGTATGATTCGATACAGGATTATGGAAAACTTTGATATATCTATTCGATAATGCACGATCGTACTTATAACCTGTAGGTATCATATTTGGGTCGTTGTTATAAGCGAATTTTGAAGCTAATCGTGCAATAAATGATTTCTCTTCACGAGTCTCAGGTGCCTTTTCTATAACAGGAATTTCTTCGTCGTCTTCATCAAATATAGGCTCTTCTTCTCTGGGTCCCGTCCATTTTGTACCATAACGACTTTCATATTCCTGAACCCATTCGTCAGAGGGCGGCCATTTGTCATAATGGATGATACCTTTATCCCAATATTCCTGTTGAGTCATAGTTTCATCGTTACTTTCAGGCTGTGTTTCTACATTTTCATTTTCGTCTTGTTGTGTCTTTTTATTTTTTCTATTTCCGTAATTACTCGGGTGATAGCTTGGAATATTAGAATCAGTCAATTGTCTTTCAGGAGGAGTATAAACACCCATTCCAGTACTCGAAAAAGTTGATTCATCGGGTAACATAGTATTTCTTCGTCTTGAAGCCATTTTGTTCTTATATATATAATATTGCAATATAATAAATATGAAAACTCTAATCGTGAGCGATATGAAAATTGAAGTACCAAAAGGAAACTCGTGCTCTATAAGGACAAGTAAAAATATGTTAAATCCAATGCAAAACCTTGTATGTATTGGGAAACGAAATAGTGGTAAATCGACAGCTATCTGCAATTACTTTAGAATGTTAAAGAAAGAAGATAAAGCTATGAGGATATTTGTAATCTCGACCACATTTGATTCTAATAAAAAGCTAATGAAGAATTTAGAGATTCAAGAAGAAGATGTTTACCAACCCGATTGTCCTGATATGGTTATTGACGATATTATTTCAAAATGTGAAGAAGAGCGTGATTTGTATCTAAAATATCACGAAGACATGAAACAATGGAATTTGTTACAATCAAAGCTAAATAACAGAAACATATATATAGACGATATCGAACCCGATTTAATGCTTCAGTTTTTGACACCAGAAGGTTTTGAGAAACCAACACACAAATGGAATGGTGAAAGAGTAAATTGCTATTTATTTATCGATGACTGCCAAAGCACGCCATTATTTCGTTGTCAAAAGTTTTTAAATCTTATAACAAGACATAGGCATATAGCACCATTTCCCGAAGGCTCGGCATTAGGAATCCAAGTGTTCACCTGTATACAAAATTATAAAAGTCAGTATGGAGGGTGTCCACGCACAGTAAAAAACAACTGTACAAGTCTCATTTTGTTTTCAATGAAAGACAAGGCTGAACTAAAAGAGTGCTTTGAATCAGTGGCAGGTGAGATTGACGAAGAAACATTTTATAAGGTATACAACTACGCAATAAAAGAACCGCATTCATTCTTGTTGATCGACCTTCACCCCAAAAAAGAACATCCTTCGAAATTCCGTAAATGTTTTGACGAATTTATCATTATAGACGAAAACGAAAATTAATTTTCTGTGGTTATATTAAAATGGAAAATATTCCTGAAATCGTTGAAAATAATGCTGAAATGGTTGAAAATAATACTGGAATAAATACTATAGACTCATTGAAATCAAAACGTAAATATACAATGAGTGACGCTAAACTCGAACAATTAAAAATAGCGAGACAACGAGCCTCTCAGGTACGAAAAGAACGAGCTATAGAACGGAAAGAGAATCTCAAGAAATCAAAAGAACCTGAAGTTAATAATGATATTGTTGAAGAAGCGATAGAAGAACCGATATCAGAAACAATGGTAGTAAAAGAAGAACCGATATCAGAATCAATTGAAGAAGAGTCAGTAATCCATGTACCCTTAAAAAGAACCCCGACGTTCACAAAAAACGATAATGGAATAATGATACTGAACTTTTAAAATCTTGCATTATAGTATAAAAACATGACTAAACACTATATACATATAAATTCAATCCACCGACAAGACCACGAAAACAAGAGTTCAATGACAATTCATTTGAATCCACCAATTAACAATGTAAGTCGTGCTTGTTTATCGAAGTTTACTATAGCGAACACATTTGTGAATATTAGAGAAGACGATAATGATGCTATAATGTGGACAGAACATTATTTAGTTAATAATACACCATTTGACAAACTTTTTGTAAATTATATTCCAGAAGGATATTATACTTTCCTGTTGGGTTTTGTACCCAGAGCTGCTCCTCGTGCCGCTGTAGACATTTCATTCACCGCTTTGACCTGCGGTACCTCTTGTCGAGGGTTTTTCATTGCCAGTTGTGCCTGCTCCTTCCGTTTAGCCAGAGTGCCCAGCACACTTAGTGTTACATGCATGCTCATTATTTGGGCTCCCACCGTTCTCGCTATGTTTTGGCCTTCCCTTCTCATTCGGCGCATCTCACCATGTTTTCGCGCCCACTTACTATTGTCCCTGTCCTTTGTTTCTTGCCTTACTACCTGGTTGCTTCTGACCAGTTGTGGTCTGTCATATTTGGTACGTTGTACCCACCTGCATGTTTTCCCTTTCTCATGTTCACTCCAATATCTCCTTCCCCTTTTGTGTGCATGTGCGTGCTCCTGCCGGTTCGCCCGTAGGTAATATGTGAGGTTTCTTCTGAAGTTCGCCCTTCGTCCCCCCTCTTCTGTTGTGGCTAACCACCTGGGGCCCTTTGGGGGCTTTTCCTGTGTTATTTCCTGGCGTTGGTCGTTGACTCCTCTTGGCATTTCCTCACTTACCTTTCCAGTTTCAACTGTTTGCCGGGTTTTTGCTGTTGCCTCTGTGCTTCGTTTCTGCATGCACTGTGCTGCATGCTCCCTTTCCGGGGCTTCACCCAGCACTCCCTTTGAGAGCTTTTCCTGTGTTGTTCCTTGGCTTCGGTTGTCCTCCCCTCTTGGCATTTTTTCCTTTCCCTTCCTTGTTTCAGTTACCTGCCTGGTTATCGTTGTTGCTGCTGTGTTCCTTTTCTGCAAGCATGTCACTCGCACCCTTTCCGGTGTTTCTTTTTGCATTCCCGTTCCCACCTTTCTGCCAGTCTTCCTGCATGCTGTTACCCGTATCCATTGCGTTAATTTTTGTGCTGGCGTTATTCTTCCTCCACTATTACTTTTCGTCAGGAACGTAGCTGCAACACAAATTGCAAGTATTGCTTTCATTAGTGTGCCCCGTGAGTCGCCTTCGTGTCCATTACTTACCACGCATCTCCTTCGGGTATGTTTTCCTCCCCCCATACCGCCTCCCTTGTTACGCGTTACACGCTCATTTTGTCCCCTCACACCCTGCTTGTTGCATTTTTGAACTTCGTTTTCCTCAATACTTATTCGTATATACCCTATGGGTGTCCCCTCAAAGTATTTCCCCTTTTGGGCCATTTGCACAAAACTTCGTATTTTTACGTAGAGCTTCTGGAGCAATTCGCTAAATATCCAATGTCGTCCGTTCAAGCTCATTTTCATTTGTTGTTTGTATTTTACCATTTGTAGGCTCTGTGTGAAATTTTTCCGTCTAATTTTGTCATTATGTGCACCTATACCCCCCTTTTTCTGTAGGTACTGACCCTTTGGGTTAGGGTTTCCTTTCATTTCCCTGTATATGGCTGTGTAAGCTGTCATAGTTGGCCTTTTCCCTTTCAATGTATCTTGTGGGTTTCTCTTGTTATTGTTGTCCCTATCGTTTCGTCGGTGTGCATGTTCTTCTGGCTTAACGCGGTTTTCCTTGTTACGCGTTACACATGTCTGCAGCGTCGTTCCGTTCTTTTTACAGCATATCTGGGCTTCATTCTTCCCCATATATCTTTGTGCATAACTCTTGGTTGCCTCCTTAAAATATTGCTCTGCTGGGGTCGTTTTTACAAAACTTCGAATTTTTACGTAGAGCTTCTGGAGCAATTCGCTAAATGTCCAAAGTCGTCCGTTCAAGTTCATTTTCATTTCATGTTCGTATTTTGCCATTTGTAGGCCCTGTGTAAAATATTTCCGTCTAATTTTGCTTTTATGTGCCCCTATTCCCTCCCTTTTCTGTAGGTAGGCCCCATTTGGGTTAGGGTTTCCCCTTGTTTTCCTCCATATGGCTGTACGGGTTGTTGCAGTTCTCCTATTTCCATTCAGTGTATCCTGTGGGTTCCTTTTGTTGTTACTATCCCCGTCGTTTCGCCAGTGTGCATGTTCCCCCGACCCCTCGTTCTTCTTGTTGTTACGCGTTACATTTGCCTGCAGCATCATCCCGTCCTTACTACCATATATCTGGACCTCATTCTTCCCAATATGTCTTTGTGTTCGACTTCCAGTTGTCTCCTTGAAATATTGCTTCGTCAGAGCTGTTTTTACAAAACTTCGTATTTTAACGTAGAGCTCCTGGAGCAATTCGCTAAATGCCGTAATTTGCCGGTTACTCCTGAAAGTGTGAATACTGTCTGCCATTTTGCAATAAAGTCCCCATAGCAACTTTCCTGTAAGGCTGACCATTGTCTCCACTCGCTGGGGCTGGTTTGTGCTTATTTCTCTTAGGGTAGGCTTAGGGTTCCCCTCTTGTCCTAGTGGGAGTTCCTGAATGTGTTCTCTGCTGCTTACCTCCCTTGTGCACGGGGAACTGGTCTCGGGTGCCCCGCTTGTCGCTTTAACTCTGTTTACTATCTCATAGTGTATTTTATTGCAACTGCAGCTACTTAATGTCATTGTATGTTTTATGTTATTTTCTGCAGCTCTTGTGCCAGGTGTGCCCGCCCTTTCCCTATGTTGTATTGAGTTTGATGATGCTACCGTGTCAACAGTGTGGTGGCAGTTGGTGCCTGTGTTATTGCTAGCCCTTTCACACTGGTGTCTAGTCGTGGGCTTTGCAGCCTGGGTTCCGATCGGCACTGTGCAGGAGTGTGGGCACGATGCACTATTACCAGCAGCAGGTTTGGATTTAGCAGATTTACTTTTTACTTCAGGTATTTGTTTAACCAGGATTTTCTGGTATACAGGGCTTTTCCTAGCTTCAAAACTGTAAGGGCCTATACAGGATGTGGCCTCCGCCAGGCTGTTTCTGTCAGCTCCTAGAGCGTTGGCTTCGGTTGGAGCGAGGCTCTGCCAGCTGTTGTTCCAGCTGCTCCAGTTTTTTCCTTTCGTCTGCCTTGGCCTGCGATGCACACAGGAACCCAGCCAGTACTTATTCAGCTGATTTCCCTTCCTCTTGTGCTGTGTTCGGACTGGTTCAGTGACGCAAGTGGTGGGGTTCCACTTTTCGTCTTGTGCCTGATTTCGGAGCCGATGCCCAAACTTTTCAGTCAGATTGTGTGTCCCTGTGCTGTTGCCCTCAACGCCATATGCGAGGGGTCCTTTATCCAGTGAGGATGATTTTTCCCCGAGGGAACTTACCCGTGCTTTTTGCAGACGTTTGAGCTCCGACAGCGTCTCTTCGTCGATCTCCATACCTCCGTCGCTGTCAGATGGCTCGCTCGCTTCCCGTGGCCTGCGTAGATTTTTCTTAGCCGGCTCGGGGGTGCGGTGTCCTTTCAGCAACTTGGCCAGTGCGTTGTTGGAGTTGCTGAAAGACTTCAATATTTCGCTGGAGATTCCAAGATGCTGCTTCTGGAACTCTCGGTTCTCCTCAGTGAGGTCGATCACGGAGTCCTTGACCTCGTCAACCTTGCTGGAGACGTTGTTCGTGGCCTCAACGCTGTCCGTGAAGCCGCTCTTGCACGTGCCCTCGAGCTTCTCCACGGCCTTGCGGAGCTCGTTGATGGCCTCGTCACCGGCCCCGCCCTTCGCAGCTTTCGCCCACTGGTTGGAGAGCTTGCTCTCCAGCGCTTGCACGATGTCCTCCGTCTGCTGCGCCCCTGCTGCTGGTGGCGCTGCCTTCCCTCTTCTGCCTTTAAACTTATCTCCCGTGCGAGAAAAGTCAGAGTGTTGGAGGAGGTAGGACCGGGATTTATTGGGGAGAGAGAGACGGACCGTACGTCTGTCCTGCTTCCCCAGCCACTCATACGCCGCTTCGCTGGCTAGCCCAGTGAAAAGATTGCCGCTTTTTGTGATTCTTACCCGCATATACGTTTCCGGCTTTGCTGGGTCAGTCCCTGGCCTCACTGTCGTCGCTGGCAGTGGCTTTAGATGTTCTGCTGCTTCGCCTAGGCCCGCCTGTGTAAACACCTCCTGGATGGCCGCGACTAAGTTCGGGAGGTCCGCGGCCAGGTCGATGGTGCTCCCCTTATCAACTACGATCACCTCTGTCTCGTCCTCGCCTCTGTTCGTTAGCGATGGTCTGATTCTCTGTACCGTGTATTCCCCGAGACCCGGGAAGGCCAGCACCTTCGACTCTATGTTGTCAGCGGCCTCCTCCGTGACCGCCACCAGCCGTATGCTGTTGGTGTGCTTCTCCATGTACGCGGGCAGTCCCCGCGCCCCTTTGATTGCTGATTCAACAGAGGGCATACTGCGCAGTTGTTTCTCCAAGTCTTTGGTCGTGTGCCCACGCAACTCTTCGCTGATTATGTGCAGCTGTCGCTCCGCGTTGCCCGTCCTGGTCTGCCTCGGATGAAATACCCGTACCCTCGGGATGCAAACGTCTGCTGCTTGGAAGTTGTCTGCCCCCAGTGGTACGCAGTGAAGAGGTAGATGTGCCAGAGATGTCGCCAGCGCAGTGATGGCATATTCACTTTTTTCAAAGGTGAGATGAAGCTCTGCTATCTTATCAGCATACCAGCGTAGCTGGGTTTCGCCGCTGCACAGAACCGGGGCAGTGTCAGGGAGGTCGTGAAAGTGTCGGATCGCCGACTCCAAGTGGCCGATGTACTGCTTCGCTGCTTTTGGCTCTTCCCGAAAGGGCCCCACCGTCACCTGCGGTCCCTTCTTGTGCATGCCAACTTCATCCTGCTCCTCTGAGGTGAGGTCAGTGCAATTCACTACCAGCTGGTAGTGGGTTCTGCCGTGCCCTGCCGGGAGCCCGTAAATAGTTTCCAGTGGGAAGCCTCGCTGGTACTTCACGTTCCGCGCGTCCTCGTAGACGGTGGCCATGTACTCTGCCTCGTCTGTGTATGAATTGATATGAATATAATGTTTTGTCATCTTTTATACTATAATGTGAGAAATTTAATGTCAAAAGTTCAGTATCATTATCCCACTATCATTTTTACTAAATTTGGGTGTTGTTTTCAATGACACATGAGTTACTGGTTCTTCTTCAATTGATTCTTCGGGTTCTTCTACCATTGTTTCTGATATCGGTTTTTCTATCGGATCTTTTGGTTCTTCAGGTATTTCTTCTTTAACAGTTTCTTTTGATTTGCGTAAAGTCTCTTTCCGTTCTATAGCTCGTTCTTTTCGTACTTGCGAGGCTCTCTGTCTTGCTATTTTTAATTGTTCAAGTTTAGCATCGCTCATCGTATATTTACGTTTTGTTTTTAGTGAGTCTATAGTATTTATTTCAGTATTATTTTCAGTATTTTCAAGAATATTTTCAGTATTTTCAGAAATATTTTCCATTTTAATATAACCACAGAAATTAATTTTGATAGATGGGCTTGTTCAAATTTACAGTTGTTGTATTCATTTGTAAGATTCTAAAATTCTCACCTCCTATGTTTTCTATCACTTTCTGGTATTCAGGTTTTGAACTGTATTTGATAAACTGCTTTTCATCTAAAACAAATTTCAAGGTAGTTCGATCACGAACGTTCTCCATCGTTTTACCAAATACCGAATTGTTCATTAATTTGTAAAAATCCTTTTCAAAATCATGCTCACACTTTGCTCGCATATTTGTATTGTAATCAATGTATGCCTTCAACCATCTCTTTTGATTGAAACTTATAGCTCTGTGTACTTTTTTCAACTTCAACCCATGTCCCAAGTAAAACCTTAATGCTTCTATGTGTACCACATATTTATGTTTGTCATACAGTGTACATACTAATTTCTTGTTGTTCAACATCAGTCGGGCTTAAAACAACACCGTAATGAGTCATAACTGTCTCAAAATCAACCCCGCTACTATGAGAAGAAATATCGTGCTGATTTATATCATTGATAAATTCGTTTGATGCATTGTGAAATCTAATTGAAATTCTGTTATCATTGAACAACATAAAGAATCCATCGTTTGGTGCTGAAGTAATTGATGGTGGAAAACCATTATCAAGAGCCATAATGAAGATAGTGATACTGGATATGTTTTAGAGGTTGATCTCGAATATCCCAAAGAACTACACGATTTACACAATGATTACCCGATGGCACCCGAACATATGAATATAAAAGAAACAGAAATTAGCGATTATTCAAAAAGCATTTTGTACAAGACATCTAACAAATTTGATAAGAACAACAAGAAACTTGTATGTACATTGTATGATAAGCATAAATACGTGGTACACATAGAAGCATTAAGGTTTTACTTGGGACATGGGTTGAAGTTGAAAAAGGTACACAGAGCTATAAGTTTCAATCAAAAGAGATGGTTGAAGCCATACATTGATTACAATACAAATATGCGAGCAAAGTGTCAGTTTGATTTTGAAAAGGATTTTTACAAATTAATGAACAATTCGGTATTTGGTAAAACGATGGAGAACGTTCGTGATCGAACTACCTTGAAATTTGTTTTAGATGAAAAGCAGTTTATCAAATACAGTTCAAAACCTGAATACCAGAAAGTGATAGAAAACATAGGAGGTGAGAATTTTAGAATCTTACAAATGAATACAACAACTGTAAATTTGAACAAACCAATTTACTGTGGTGTTGCAGTATTAGATTTATCAAAGATTCATATGTATTCCTTCTATTATGATACATTAAAACCCAGATACAAGGAAAATGTGAATTTGGTATTAACCGATACAGATTCATTTGTTTTGAACATCAAAACCGATGATGTATACATGGATATGAAGGAAATGGAAAACTCTTATGATACAAGCAATTACCCAAAAGATCATATGCTATACTCCAAAACAAGAGCGAAACAAGTGGGATACTTCAAAGATGAATGTATTCAAGGAGGTAATCGCGTTTCGCATCGAGGTAGGGTTTGGTTTGGTTTCCCTAAAAGTCCTAAAGCCCTAAGTCCTAAATTCCTAAGTCCTAAAAGACCTAATTCCTAAAAATATTATTATATCTTGTAATGACCATAAGCCAAAGTATGAATTCCATCCTCTAAGATATACCTTTTATCATCGTAACACGTCAAAGCTTTCTTTTTCTGTGTTATACTATAATTTGTACACGCATAACTTCGAATCGATTTAACTTCTTTGGTAATTTCTTTTTGTTCGAACAATGCTTTTGTATAATCTTCGTATTTGATATTTTTCTTTACAACAGTCTTGCTGATCCCTTTGAGAGTTTTCTTTTCACAAAATTCATCATTTGTGTTGTATGTTTGATATGCATATACTTTAGATCTTAATGCTGTGACTTTGGACATCATTGCGAAAACAGGTTTTTTGTCATCATCTTCTTGAATACATTCATCTTTGAAGTATCCTACTTGTTTCGCTCTTGATTTGGAATATAGCATATGATCTTTTGGGTAATTGCTTGTATCATAAGAGTTTTCCATTTCCTTCATATCCTTGTATACATCATCGGTTTTGATGTTCAAAACAAATGAATCTGTATCAGTCAATACTAGATTCACATTTTCCTTGTATCTTGGTTTTAATGTATCATAATAGAAGGAATACATATGTATCTTTGATAAATCTAATACTGCTACTCCGCAATAGATTGGTTTGTTCAAATTTACAGTTGTTGTATTCATTTGTAAGATTCTAAAATTCTCACCTCCTATGTTTTCTATCACTTTCTGATATTCAGGTTTTGAACTGTATTTGATAAACTGCTTCTCATCTAAAACGAATTTCAAGGTAGTTCGATCACGAACGTTCTCCATCGTTTTACCGAATACCGAATTGTTCATTAATTTGTAAAAATCCTTTTCAAAATCATGCTCACACTTTGCTCGCATATTTGTATTGTAATCAATGTATGGCTTCAACCATCTCTTTTGTTTGAAACTGATAGCTCTGTGTACTTTGTTCAACTTCAACCCATGTTCCAAGTAGAACCTTAATGCTTCTATGTGTACCACATATTTATGCTTGTCATACAGTGTACATACAAGTTTCTTGTTGTTCTTATCAAATTTGCTACCAGTCTTGTGTAATAAACTTTTTGAATATTCATACGCACAGCCCATGTGCTGGGAGGATGCACAGAGAGGGAGATAAAGAACATGGTAATAAGCAGGTCGGATGAGACCAACAAAATGATAGCGAAAGCAATTAGCAAAGGCAGGAAAGGAGGATGTGTAATAAGAACCCATGCGGGGAAAAAAGGGAAAGGAATGAACAACGGGAGACCAATAGAAGACTTCCTCCTCACAAGGGGGCAATGTAGACTGGACGGACGAAACACACCGGCACCAGCACACGGAAAGGACACCATACCACACTACGTGGACATAGTAATGCTAGAGGGAACTGAAAAGGGGAATGAGCAGCCTGGGTACACACACCAAAAAGGCAATGACGGAAGCGGGCCACATACACCTGATAGAGGTAACATGGTCATGGAAATGTCCCGGGCGGGTCATGAAAATATCCTGGGCGGGTCATGATAATGTCCTGAGCGGGTCATGGAAATATCCTGGCGAGTCATGCAAATGTCACAGGCAGGTCATGAAAATGTCCTCGGCGACTCATGGAGAAATGTCTGGGCTGGTCATGGAAATGTCCTGGGCGGGTCATGAAAATGTCCTCAGCGAGTCATGGGGATGTCCTGAGTGGGTCATGGAAATGCCTTGGGCGGGTCAATGAGATGTCCTGAGCGGGTTTTGTAATGTTCTGAGTGGGTCATGAAGATTCCCTGGGTGGGTCATGGAAATGTCCTGAGCGGGTCATGGAAATGTCCTGGGCGGGTCATGGGGATGTCCTGAGTGGGTCATGGAAATGCCTTGGGCGGCTCATGGAGATGTCCTGAGCGGGTTTC
>LGRX02005880.1:0-29528 GCA_001247695.2 Cymbomonas tetramitiformis
GACAAGTGAACAGTTGGAGGACCTGTTGAGGAAGCAGGGAGAGGAGTTTGGTCGGGCTTGGAAGCGTTGGAGCAGAGACAGCAGAGCGCACTGGACCGGCGCTTAGAGCTGGAGCGAGCTAGTTTGGAGACGCTCGTGCCGCAAGTGCCGGCCTCCGAGGAACCGCGACCGGCACCTGCGGCGTCGGCGACGCCCACGGCGGAGCAAGGGACGGAGGGTGGAGCCCGTGTCTCCGAAGGGGTGCAGATGGTGCCCCCGCTACCATCACTGATCTCAAGTCCGGAAGCAGTTCGTCAGGGCGTCCCGCAGGCCCAGCAGCAGGAGGAACTCCTCCTGGCCCAGCACCTGCAGCAACTCCCACAGTCACAGGCTCAGGTTCATCAGGTGCTGCAGCCCCAGCAGTTTCAGCAGGTGCTGCCGCCTCAGCAGCTTCAACAGCCGCAGCAGCCCTTGCAGCTGCAGCAACTCCCGCAGCCCCAGTCTCAGCTTCAACAGGTGCTGCCGCCCCAGCAGCTGCAACAGCCGCAGCAGCCCCTGCAGCTGCAGCAACTCTCGCAGCCCCAGTCTCAGCTTCAACAGGTGCAGCTACCCCAGCAGCTTCAACAGATGCAGCAGCTCCAGCAGCTTCAACCGTTGCTGCAGCCCCAACAGCTTCAACCGGTGCAGCAGCCTCAGCAGCTTCAACAGCTGCAAGAACTCCAGCAGCTTCAACAGCTGCAACAACTTCAGCAGCTCCAGCAGCTCTCGCAGCTTCAGCAATCCTACCAGCTGCAACCACAATTGCTCGCGCAACCCCAGCTATTCGCGCAACCCCAGCTATTCGCGCAACCACCGCAACTCCTCGCGCAAACCCAGCTGCTCGCGCAACCGCAGTTGCTCGCCCAACCACAGCAGCTCGCCCAACCAGCACAGCAGCTTTTCACCCTGACCGCGGATCAATTGCAGGACCTTGCTCGCGGGGCTTCACGCTCACGTGTTTCCTTGGAAGAGCTGTTCGACAGGCGCTAGCTTAGAAATCGTTTGCCTAACTAAAAGTGCTATTGAGCTGTCCCGAGAGCCGTATCTTGGTGCTTCGTGCTACAGTAAGCTGCAATTTTGCATAACTGTAATAATCAAGGTACGGTATCGGTTGCGCTAATATTCTGATAAATCGATTTATCAGAATATTAGTATCAATCAATAACTTTTTTTTGAATATCAGAATATTGACTATTGATTGATATACGAAGTCGAAAAATCAGAATCGATCAATACCATGCCTAAATAAATCGGTATCAATTAATCGTTGGCGTTGATTAATCACAATCGATTGATTGCTACATTGAAATCGCAGTATCGATATCAGAATTGGGTATTGATAATCGATCTCCCATGACACCTAAAAACGAATTGTATTGGGTCAATCCGGATCAGCATTGGATCGATCGCCGTTGTAGGCTGACCGTGTGCAGTTCATCTTTTATAAGCTAGGGGGCAGGGCTCCAGGCCTAGCTCTACTCAAACTCCAAATCGATCATGGGTATCGATGCCTGACCTCCTAAATCTTGCGAATATGTAATGTGACTTGCTACATAGAACATACATAGCAGACTTGTATTTCTGCCAAGCGGGAAAGATATATTGGCCGTACCCTGGAAACAAATTCATTGTAAACGTATTTGCTCTTCTTTGAACAAAAGTTTGAACTAGTATTTGTGGGAGTGTGTTCGCCTTGTACGTAGGCGAGCTCACAGTCAAGCAGGTGGAGGCATGGGTAAAGAACATCTATGAGAAGGATTGGAAGGTTGCACCCTCCAAGGATGCCACGGATGAGCCTAGTGCCAAGAGACCGAAAGGGATTGAGAAGGTCTCCCCGGTGGTATCTTTTTTCGGTGACTCTGACGATGAGGATGAACATCCTACGCCTGCTGCAAGTGCGGCGGGAGGTGCAGATGAGGGTGTAGATGAGTGGCTTGCATATATGGCGCTACCTGAGGCGAAAAAAGATGTCGATGTGCTTAACACCCTAAGGGCGAATTCGTTTTTAGCAGTATGGGATCAGTATGAGTGCGGAAACATCCATAACCGCCACGGTAGTCAACTATTGGATATATATGAAGTATTGGTGTCCATATTGGGGACTTGGGCGAGGTCTCTCAACCCTTCAATGTCCACCAAACTCGGTATATCGAGTGGGGGACTTGGTGGAAAGTGCAGGGGTGTTCTGCTTGCAGATGACAAAAGCGTGCTCTATGGAGAGTGCTCTAAAGGCATCAAATTAAGGATAGGGTATTTTTTTTCAAGGGATAAGTCTACATCGGGGGCCGACATTTCATTTAAACTACATCGGGGCCGATCTCATTTAACCACTGACACTTCATTTTGGCCCACACGGGGGGCAGACATTCATTTTTAACTATCATCGGCAGCATACTTCTGTTTTTAATCCACATCGGGGTAGATATTACGTCATATCGGGGCGTGACATCCTTATCCATCGTGGGGGCGACATCTCATTTTAACCACATCGGTAAGACACACCTCAACCACATCGGGGCATGTCATTAAGCATTCGACGTAAGGATATCGCAAACGAAACATAACTATGCAGAGCTGACTGCAGATATGTAAATCATATCGCGATGAAAATATTTTACCGGTTGATTTGTGAAAAATAATGCTTTTTTGGAGCGTCCAAAGAGCTGAAAATCGTTTATCTGCCAAACAAGACAGTCTTTCATCGTTTGCGTGCACTAAAAAGTCAGGTTATTTCGCAAATTCAACCGGTGATATGCTCAATGTAATACGAGCTGCATATCTACTCGGTTGAATTTTGCGTAGTTACGCTCCATATTTCATACTATATCGTTGCGTGTGTCTTCTGCCTACGCATGCATGACCCGTCAACCCGAAATGAGATGTCTACAATTCGATGTGAAACGTTTAGGCTTGTCGCTGATGTAGATTAAAATCAAATGTCGGCCCCCTTGATGTGATCATCAAACGGGACGTCCGCCTTCCCCGATGTGGATTAAAAAGCAAATGTCGGCCGCCCCCATGGATTAAAATGAAGTGCCGCCCTGATGTGGATTACAATTAGATGTCGGCCCCCGATGTGGATTAAAATGAAAATGCCCCCGATGTAGACTTATCCCTTTTTTCAATGATATACACCATAATACGCCATCTCCCACTCATAATATCAAGTCAATAGTGGTGTCATGTTCATGGCACAACCCCAAAATGGCCCACAGCAACTGTTCAACAGAATTTCCTTAAGTATGGTGATGGTGGGTCACATAGATTCATGTGTGCACATACGGTGTGAGTGATAATGAGGTGCCATATCATCCACCTAGTTCCATAATATAAGGGTATACGCAGAATCGTGGCAAATGGATGTCTAGAACTTGAGTTATTGCCGAAATCGTGAAAATAAATTCCTAGAAAACAGGATCAGTATGAGCAGTATGGCAATTCGCCCTTAAGGTGTTAAGTGGTGGAAGAAAAACGAGTCTGAGCTTCCCGCGCTTTCTAGGATGGCGAGACAATTCTTGGGTGTTCCAGCCTCCACTGCAGGTGTGGAGCGAGCGTTCTCTGCTGTCACATTCATGCACTCAGATTTGAGAAAGAATTTAAGTGAAGGGACAATCCAACACTCCCTTATGGCTGCAATGAATTAGATATGTGCGAGAAATCTAGCATGTCGTCGGGTGCCATAGATAAAGTGTGGCTTCCTGGTCTGCCTGTGTAATTTTGTATTGATATTATTGATAGTATTGATAATCAGCAACTTTAACAGTGATATCAGTATTGATTGATAACATAGTGTACTTAATCAAAATTGATTGATAGGGCCTTGGTAAAAATCAAAATTGATTGATTAGAATAGGTAATAAATCAGAATTGATTGATAGAGCAACCGGAAAAATCAGAATTGATCAATAGTACTTGGCAATATATCAGAATTGATCGATAACCTCTAGACCAACCGATACCGTACCTTGGCTAGCACAATAGCAGAATCATACGGGCAATAAGGTCCCGCTAAACTACTGAAAACCTCTGTGCCAGCAAGTCAGATTGAAGATTTCAAAGGTGTCAAAGTAAAACCATAAACCAGATCGAAGAAGCCGTTGAAGTGAAAGTATATCTCAGCACACCACCAGAACAATGGTGTACTGCCAGAACCGGAAGCATAACTACTCGGGGTCAAAGTCCAGAGGAGCACCGTCACCACAATGTCCATTGTAGCAGCCTGCAACACTGCACTCCGGCGGGTCATGCAGCCGGTGAGCCACCGCCGCAACACCCAGGGAGTGCAGCACCGCATCCAGAGTGAGGGGGTCCAGCTCGGTGATACTAGAGTAGATGCTGCGGTGCAGCCTGACCCGATACCTGCACAGACTCGATGTCATTGGCCGCCGTGAAGGCGGCAACTCCCACTTTCATGACAGAGACCAAGAGAATGAAGGAACGGATGTAGGGCATCCCCCACGTACCCGCGTGTGCGGGGAAGCCCCATGGCGGCTTGCCACAACCATAGGTGCGGGAAGCACCACCAGACCAGTCCCCGTAAGCACCACCAGACCGAGGTGCGTGTGTCGCGATCATGCACCGCGCGCTGTGTCGTGGCGGGTGGCGTGCTGCGGGTGCGCGGGTGAGAAGTGGATGGGCTGTTTGGACTTTGGGTGTGCGGGGCAGCGGTCCTGGGTTGCAAGGGTTGTTGAGGGGGAATGTTTTTAGTTATTATATGGAAAGAGGAAGGTTCAGCTAGTTCTCAGCAGACTCACTGAAAAGTCTTTACTCGGAATGCCTTCGAAGCTGGCATGGTCGACTGTGCATCCCCAAAAAGCTCGACAGGCAGACTGATAAAAAGGTGCCAGGTCAGTGAAGGTTGCTGAAATCTGTATAGGCAGCCCTGACCGGGAGTCTATACCGACTTTACTAATAATCTGACACTACGGTCATCATGTCACTTGCAAGTATTCATACATTAGGTTGTGTATGAACATTATAATATAAGCATGGAAATGCACTTGCATATTGAATTGCTCTTTATCTTCAAAATGCATGACACGGCAACCATCCTGATATTTGCAGTGAACAAATTGGTCCCGCGCGGTTCCTGCAAAACCCAAAATATCAAAATATTGCATTATTTTGTTTCTACGAACCTTCTCCAATGTTCTCCAAAAATATTAAATCGTATAATATAATTTCCCGCTTGTTATTGGCCTTGTAGCAACACATTCATATGCCGCGCATGCATGCCAAGTGCAAAACACGATTTCCTGCTGTTTGCAGTGACCAAAATGGCCCCGCACGACTACTCCAAAACCCTAAACGTCAAAAATTTATATTTTTGAGTTTGTCCAAACTTTCTCCAAACTTCTCCAAAAATATCAAACCGTGTAATATCATAATTTCCCGAAATTGTGCACTTTATAGCGGACCCCGCGTACGCCGAACCCCCTCTCACAACTAATATTTCACCCACACCACCCCACCAGCAACCCTAAAACCCTAAAATATTGGATATGCAACTTTTTACTGCCTTCTACTATCATGTTGCACCTTCCCAAACCTTGTAATGGCCTTTTATAAACTTATTAATGTGTCGCGCAAGCATTCCATGTGCACAACTTGATTCCCTAACGTATTTGCAGTAAACGAAATGGCCCCGCACGGGGCACGGCTACTCCAAAACCCGAAATGTCAAAATTTTACATTTTTGAGTTTGTCCAAACCTTCTCCAAACTTCTCCAACCTTCTAACACTTCTAAATGTCATTTTTTTCGGAAAATCGTCAAATTATGCATAAACGTACCACCCACACATGCCACATGCCACATTGGCTGCGGATAACATTACCAAAAGTGAGGTTGGCGGCTAAAGCCGCCAAGTTATTGCTTCGGGAAGATTGTCTGAGAGTCGGGCGCGGGTCGCGCAGTGTCATCGTCATAATGCGTGACACCGCGACCGCGATACTACGATGCTAAAGGTGAGTGACACGAGGAGTCACTACTAGATACTACTATAAAGTACTATAAAGTACCATATAGCGTACTCTCTATGACCCCTCTCGTATGGGTCGTAGAAGGTCTATGAAGCCCCCGCCTCCCGCTCTAACCCCACCCCTTCCAAGGGTCGGACTCGGTTTGAAATTTCAAACCTCTTTCAAACCGATTCTCAGATTTTCATAATAGGTTTCTAACTAATTGTTGACAGTTGTAACCGATTCGATTAGTGTTTCAAAATTTTCCACAACTGATTGTGTACCTGATTATTGACGTGCTAAACCCATTTGATTGTGATTGCATCTGAATAGCAAACCTATTATTTACCCGATTAATAAAAGTTCAAACCGATTCGATTAGTGTTACTGTTTTTTGCAAACCTATTGTGTACCTAATATCCAGGCAGCCTAGCCTATTTGATAACCGGTTATCAAACCGATTGGTTAGGGTGTAAACAATTTATCACATAATATAAGCAAATATACAGGGGTAAACCAAAAGTGCAGAACACGGTAAAGGTGATATCAAAGAATTACTGCAGGCTGGCTAGCATATTTTCACAGCAAGCTGACAAGGTATGACAAAATGCAGGCTAACAAAATATTAAAGCAGGCTGATATCAAAATATTACAGCAGGCTGCTATCAAAATATTACTGTGTACACACTTTTGCAACCGGTCTAGTCAGTGCTCATTCTGACTCTAAGCATATGTTCAAGTGTGCCCTCCGAAGTGTTCGTGCGCAGGTCATCGTGCATCTTGCCAGCCGCACTAAAAGCGCGCTCTACACCTGCAGTGGTGGCAGGGCATCCTAGGAATTGGCGGGCCATACGATATCGACATCGGGTAAAGTTGCAGCATTGCGTTTCCACCAAAGTATCACGTCAAAGCCATCCTCATTTGGCTCTTGGGGCAAAGCTAAGTATGAGTCTAGTTGATCTCGAACTACTCTTTCAGACTGAGTTGCTCTAGGATCGGTCTTCTTGCGCATGAAGGATGACTCGCCAAAGTTCCCACTAACAGGCTTGGAAACCGAGGGGTAATGGGCTCTACATCGCTGGGTTTGAAGTTCGTCCACGCGGTGCGCAAATACCCGAAGGCACGAAGGGGGGTCATATCACCGTTGTCAAAGATGTTGCAGCCTTCAAACTGCCAGTTCTTCCACCGAGGATCCACCGAGCCGCATCTGAAACCCAACAACAAATAATTGACTGGGGCAGGGTTCGGTTCACGTGATATGTACACAATCGATTTCATAACGTCAAACGTGTTAGTCGCTAGAGATCGAAACCGGTTATATTGGTGTTATGACACGACAAGAACACATTCGATTGGTGTATCCATTTTTTTGAAATCGGTTCAATGATTGGTAACGGTTATGATGAACACGTAAGCGGTTTAATTGTGGTTCCGCGTCGAAGGCAAATCGATTCGATTGGCGATCGTTACTCGTTGAAAATCGATTCGATTGTAATTGTTCGAAATTTCTAACCTGTTTGATTCGTAATTATTGCAATTTCAAATCGATTGTAATTGTGATAACCGTGTTTAATCGATTAATCGTAATTGTCAAAACAATCGATTCCGTCCCTTGCCCCCTTCCCCCCTCCTCCCATACTTAAGCCGAGCCCTTAACACTTAAAAGGCGACATTTCATACTGTTGATATACAGTGCGGACCCGATTTTAAGCAACAGTCGTTTAAGCAAACAGCGCTGGAATTTTCAAAAATTAAGCAATTTCCAGCCTTTGCAAAAAGGCTGGATTTTTGGCCAACCCCGTTAAGCAATTCCAGCCCTTTGGATCGAGATCACGAAAATGGGCATTTTTGTTGTTTTTAGCAATTCCAGCCTTTAACGATGAATATACCTTACTGTCGTATAATAATATAGCACATAATAGAGCAACCGCGAATGGAGGTGTAGGGACGGCGTGCATGTGTATTACATCATATCGCATCATATCTACGAGTGTCGCTTGATATGTTATACCACGAGTGCAAATGCAATATTGTTTGCATATTATCGTGTTGTCACTCAGCAATTATAGAAAGCCTGAGGCGCTATTTATGCATGTTATATCATTCGAATGAGGGTTGCCCGATATTTCACAGCTTTTACCGATGCCTTTTACATACACATCGCACCTGGAGGGGCTCTAAAATGGGGATTTGGGTTAGGGTTTCAAAGTATTGAAATATTAACATAAAACTATGATATATATGTGTGTGTGTGTCTAAACACAATTCGATGTCGAGGAAAACGATGGTCTAATCCATTTTCCATGATTCGAGACATTCGAGACATGCATGACCCATCTACAAGTCACTTTAATTATGCCCATTGGTATCTTCCCTAGCGGGGTATGATTCCGCTTGTATTCCTAACCATTATTTATGCACGTGTTTACATCATATACAATATTTCGTTTGCCTATCGATGATCGCGCTATCTGCCTATTCTAAAAATATTACGGTGGGTATACCCACCGTAACGCCAAACTTTGCAAGCTCGTACCGACCGCACAAGTAGGTTGCGGGGGTTAAACATATGGATTTTCTGTGACCCAAGAGGTTGATTAAAGGACGGAAAACTTAATTTACACGACTCCGATAAGTTTTGGGCACATTACACAACCTTGAAGTTGGGGAAATAACGGTGGGTAGAAAACTTCGCTTACGGTGGGTATACCCATTCAACTCTATTTGCAGACTTCTGCAGCTTGGTATAACATCAATATACTTATTTTTTCGATATGTACTTTGATTTTGGTATATAACCGACGTACTTTTTGGTACAATATGTGCTGCCACCTCGCAGACCTCCGACACTTGCACATTCAAAATCAGGTACTATGCACACCAAATATACTATATACACAGTGCATTCCGATGATATTAGGGTTTGGGTATTTGGGTTCGTTTGGCCCGTTATCAAGTCATTTCTGGCGCATGTGGAGGCTCCATAGAGATTCACGGGAGTGTCTAGAACAAGTTGGTCACTGGTGACATGCCGTGATTCGCAGCCAATCATCGGTAATTATTGATACCCTTCGGGTGGGTATACCCACCGTAAGCACCTCTTACGGTGGGTATACCCACCCTTCGTAGAATAGGCATATCACTCAACAACTGTAGAAAGCCTGCGGCGCTATCTATGCATATCATATCATGCGAATGCGTATTGACCGATATTTCATAGCTTTTGCGACCGAAACGCAGCCGGTCTGAAGCTATGATTGGCAAGTGGGTAGGATATTAGCAGGTGGCCACTTATGATATGGCATATGGGCAAGATATTAGCAGGTGGGCTATTGCCCGCCTACTTCTTCAAGCGCGCGTATACATACACATTTTCAAAACAGGGGGAGGAACAACAACAAAACGAGCCTTTCGTCTACCGAACAACGCGACTTTTGACACTCTTTTCTCCTCCTAAGCAATGGGCTAAGCAATCGCAGCTGCCTCGATGGGAGCTGGTGACACATTTCTTAGTGCGCGATTGGCCAGTTTTAAGCAGTTCAATCGGCTGGGTGCGGCTGGGTCTCGCGGATTAATTTCGGGTCGTTAGATCCATTTAACCCCTAAACTGCGGAGGGAATTTTTTTACCAAAAACGATTCTTTTGCCAATTCACTTTTATCATCGTGCATCTCGACGTGTCACGTGTGCACAATAGCATTTACCATTCGATACCCATACACAAACATTTTGGGCCATCACACACACGTAATTTCGGAACATATATCGATATATCGAGAATATACAAGCGAAAATATCGGGTTTTTGGAGATCATGTTTCCGGGAAATGCTCTCTCTCGACCACAAGTTCGAGTGTTGGATTTGCCCACGTCCATCAAACTACGAGGTTTATGCATGGTTTCAGATATACAACGAGTTTGGGGGGTAAATGTCACTTATATATGGAAATACGTAGCAATATAGGTGAAAAAAACACCAAAAAACAAGAAAAAACATTAGATTTTCAATGTTTTCCATACTTAAGACCAGATTTGGTGTTTTGGGGGGAAAAGCTGTGTAGAAAGTCGGTGTATGCTCCACGTGAGATGCGTTGCGGTTTGATATGACAATATACAATAAAAACATGTCACACACGTGGCCAATAAAGCATGTAGCACGATTTTACGCGTTTTAAAAGCGATTTCTTCGATTTCACATCACACGAGAATGGCAAACTTTGAGGTTTCACGGACGTGAGAAATGCTTCTAAGTGGGATATATATCATTGATATATGGGTAAAGTAAGTCGATACATTTTAGGAATACATGTTCAGGTAGACGTATATAACTTGGGTGAGTGATTCCGACCACTGTCCTTGACACAAGTGGCCGAGGAATGAATTTGAAAGTAAGTCCGTTGATGAGCTAGCTCATCACATAGCAGTTTAGGGGTTAAGCAAACGAAAAAAACCGAAATCGCTGGGAGGCTGGAAATTTCGCGATTTTCGATATAAGCGATCGAGGGCTGGAGGCTGGATCGAAAATGATTGTTGCTTAAAATCGGGCCCGCACCGTACATAAACTTGTGGGTAAAGCTTACTAAAATGTGCATAACTTTCGCGTTACGTCGTCCATTTAAGCCCATCTTAAAGTATGCTTGAGGCGGTGTCGACATGCATTCGTTTGCAGATCATCATTTGCATGGGTTGGATGTGCGTAGCTCCATCGATCGAGGAAGGATGCGTGGCATGATGGTTGGGAAGCCATGCGCCACAAGATAATTCCCCGGCTTTTGCGTGTCGTGGGCCACAAGCCGATATTCGGGTAGAGGCTAAAAGGGCGGCATCCGATGGTGTCGACGGATGCATTTTTGGTGTCACCATGCGGAGTAAATTGAGCTATGATTTGCATGGTTTTGATGCATGTAGCTCATTCGACCGGGCAACGTCACTCTCGTTATTATCAAGGAGCAGAGAAATTTCCTTCTTTTCGGTGTGGACAAGCGGTGATGTTTGAGTATTTAGTGCGCATGCTCGCCAAAGAAATGTGTTCGCGAGATTGACTCAGCCTCTAGCTCAAAAGAGAATGATGATGTGGAAGCTGATAATATAGTGATATATTAGCTTGCACTGTAAAATGTCAAGGCAGTGAGGCAGAGCTTCTCGGTTCGGCTAAGTCAGATTAAACTGGGAGATACACGGTTTTAAGCTGGCGGACGGACCGTGACACACGAGCGGAGAAAACAGCAGGCACTGCAAGTGACATCCGAGCAGGCGAGGGGTGACACAGGGCACCACAAGACCTCCCCCCTTATGGGGGGTGAAAGTCAGTGTTCCCATGACACCACCTCACCCCGAAGGTGGGAGGTGCACTGCAGGGCCAGCCGGTACTCCCGGGCAGGCGGCTAGTAGAAATGTAATGTTCTCTAGTTACATGCCAAATCGTGATGTGCCAATTGAGGGTCTCAATCCTGGGTTTGGGCAGGATCCAGGCGGTGGCGGCGTCATTCCCAATGGTGAAAGGTGTCGAGCGCCAAGTAGTCAACGTTCAACCAATGCCTGTGCGATGCCAAAGCCAAAAACGGCCGGGCACCACCAGAGCAAGTGTGCCGTTGAGGAGGGGGTGAGGAGGGCGAAGGCGAAAAATGCGGTGAAGGGATGTGGTTGAGCGCATGGGAAAAGGCTCGAAAGGGACGATGGTGAAGGGTGAAGTGTGCGTGACAGCAGCACCAAACACCACCAGATGGTGACCAGGGAGCGCATAAGGTGAAGGTGAGGGAAGCGGAGGGATGAGGTCGAAAGAGTCAAAGCACTCGTTGTCGATGGTGAACGCGATGGACTCGAGCTTGGTGTCTGGTGCGCAAACACCACCAGACACCACCAGACCATAGCCAACGGCAGAATGTCGCCGATGTACTCGAAAGGAGTGCAACGCTGAACGAACAGCGGCCATACGCGCACGCTGAGGCCCAGTGGACATGGTCGCTGACCACTGACTGCTGACTGCAAAATCTGCGAACCCAAAATTAGGGTTCCCAAGCGAAAAGCGAATTCCTCGCAAAATCAAGCAAATCAAACGATGAAAGGGTCAAATTGGGGTAGATTCTCGCGGGGAAAACGTCGGTGAAGTCAAAAACGTCGTGCGGTAAACCTTTTTCCCGCCAGGAGCGGTGCTGCTGGCCAGATAGTCGAGAGCGCGTTTGGGTTCTTGGTGTCAACGTAACTTTCCGTAAAATTAACTAAATCGAGCGATGTAAAAGTGAAATTGGGGTCAAATGTCACGAGGAAACCGCCGGTGAGGTCAAAATAGTCGTGCGGTAAACCATTTCTCCGGCAGTAGAGATGCTGCTTTCCAGAGGTCGAAGATCACAAAGGAATTGTCGGTTCTAGTTGAATGGTAACGCACAAAAAAATGCGTTGTAGTGTCGGTAAATGTCGGTACTAAAAATGTCGGTACAGGGTGACCTATGCGAAGGCAAGGAGGTCGAATGTCGGGTTGAAGTGTCGGTACAAGGTTGAAGTGTCGGTAGAAATGTCGGTAAAAATGTCGGTTTGAAGTGTCGGATAGAATCGCAGGGCGCGAAGCGGACGGAATACAAGAAAAACACCTCTGAACGTAGGTGGGTCCAGACCTGATGTGGAAGGTGATAATATAGTGATATATTAGCTTGCACTGTAAAATGTCAAGGCAGTGAGGCAGAGCTTCTCGGTTCGGCTAAGTCAGATTAAACTGGGAGATACACGGTTTTAAGCTGGCGGACGGACCGTGACACACGAGCGGAGAAAACAGCAGGCACTGCAAGTGACATCCGAGCAGGCGAGGGGTGACACAGGGCACCACAAGACCTCCCCCCTTATGGGGGGTGAAAGTCAGTGTTCCCATGAAATGACTCAGTAATATGTGTATTGAAGTGGGCAAAGAAAATTTTGAAAGTGCATCAACATTTTGAAAAGCTTTTTCCTGAGTTTTGTAAGGAAAATAAATGGTCAATATTACATAAAATGGTCAAAATTACACAAAAGCAAAATGTTTGGCAGGCTGACCTGAAAGCTTAGCAACGGCGAGCTTCTTGCATGGGAGAATTGAAAACACTTTTCAACTTCTCAAAGTTCAACTTCCAAAGCGGTGCATATAATCTTCGAAGATAAGGGCTCATGAGATGAGGGCGCGACTGTTTTCGAACGGGTTAAAAGCTACATAACCAATTGCCTGCGATCAAAACAATCTCACGGAGACAGCAAAACTTTCTGACGGAAAACACGGCGACCTCGCTCCCCAAGACTCAAGCGTTGCTTCTATATTTCCATGCTAGTGGTGGTTCAAATTTGCGGAGGGGCAATACATGAATACGCGCTTCAAAACATTTGGACAATGTTATAAAACCAGGGCGCTCTGGAAAGTTATCCGAACAGGGCGTAAGCGCGCTTGACACTCGCGCAGAACTCGCGCACAGCATTCCTCTCTGATTTCGTACGTGAACAAGGCCTCTATAAAAGATGTGGGGTGAAATCACCTATGTAGTATATGTGGAAAGCGAACTCTATTGACGCGCAACAGCACCGTGTTTGCGCCAAGCCGTCGCTTCAGATACGGTATGGAAGATATATGTTAAAGCTGTGATAGGGATATTGCGTGAACAATACAAGCACGGTGCGAAAGAGAGCTCTGAGCGAACCTCTGCCAAATAAAGCAGAACGCGGACTGTGAAAATAGCTGAGAAGAGCTCTGTTTCCGAATAAGTAGCAGCGCTGACAAGCGCTATCTATACACGTACTGAGTTCAAACCTGCCGCGTTCAAAAGTTTGACAGTCCTCTACCAAGTCAACGACACAAAAATAGCAGGATATTTGCCTTAAAATTCGGGTAGGTCTCTGCAAGACGTACGCGTGTCCTCAACAGGAAGCGCACCCCGGAGATAGTCCGCATTCTATCGAATCACATCTCCTCACAGTCTGCTTTGTCGCAAGGCAAACTGCAAAGTGTAGCTTCGACCTTATGAAACGAACTGTATGACGCAAATACATTCTTTTTATGAATGTTACTGTAAAATCGGACAAACAGTTCGAATATCACAGGCTGGTTATAATATAAAGATACGACACTGCGAGAATTCAATAGAGCGAAAGCGAAGAGCTCATTCGGATTCTTCAGAAATTTTTCAAAGTCGCAGATGACATACATTCAGCTCAGGGATTCACAACACGTGTACATTGTAAGTAAATAGCTATAGAATATTTAACATGACATCGCATATTTAATATATAAAATTGTTTACCCTTCAAGAGTGACTATTGCTCACTCTTGAGCAATAGTCAAGAGTGACTATTGCTCTCAATAGATTCGCAATCGTCAAATCACATGACCATGTATGACATGACATGACATGACATGACATCTGAGATGTGAATTTTTTCAAGACAAGGTCGTATATATAATAATATATAATTGTACACGTATATTTCTCCATCCTATTTTAATAGCATTAGATTTGGGGATGTTCTAAATTCGCCTATTTATCCTCCATCGCATGCATCGGCTAAGATGGTCAAATCGATGATTACATGGTGCTTGCCATCGGTGTGGCATGCATGCCATGCACACGTCAGCCGTCAATCGTTTCTCGTCCATGAATCGGGTTGTGCTCGTTAACATATCCGGGAGGTGGTGAGTGATCGCGGAAGAATCCTCCAAAGATCATTGGTCGAAAATCGACAGAATGGGTGACTGGAGAAAAATTTCAGAGGTGTGTCACATGGTGGTAATGACTTATGGTGTACAGTATACGCTCAATGTTAACACCATGTACGCCTCACCGGGGTGCCTAATGCATCCACAATGTGCCAAAATGTAACTACATGTATACTAGGTGATATTCATACTGCATTTCCCATATCGCCTTTTAAGTGTTAACGTATGGGGATTTTCGGGAGCCGCGACGCCTCAAGGTCACACACTTCCCAAGTCCCTTCCCCCCGGCCCTACCTTTGTGCCCACATAAGGGTCAAAGGTAGGGGGGTGGGGGGGGCAGAAAAAAACACGGCCCGTTTTTTTCTTCAAAAGATCTCGTCTATCACATATGTCATATCCGTGAGGGTAAGCGTGCGTTCCACACCAATTCCACGCGAGGCAGCTGCAGATGCAGCTCATAGTCGATAGTCATAGTGAAAGTGATAGTCCGACCCACTGCCACGATCCCCACTGCGCGCATCTGCGCGCGCGTCAGCGTCATCGAGTGTCCACCCCCTGCTACGAACAATGCTAGAAGCTAGACCAGTATTACTAAAAGCTACGTAATTATTAGCCCACATCTCTTGTCGGGTTTCGTAAAAAAACGTAAACGCACCTACGCGCGTTCCCAGTATAAAATTAAAAGTTTTATGAATATTGTTTTAAATTTTAGTATTACTTTATATTACTTAGCAAAAGTTATATATTGCAAATTTAAGACATGCCATATACTGGTGTATATGACAGGCCCATCGATTTATATTTTCCCTTCCAAACATTTCTAAACACGAAACGGAATGTTCTTTGTGTATTCGCAATTCCGGATTCTGTTGCACGAGTGAAACAAAGAGAGAGGGCTCAACTCTATATCTAATATCAGTGATCGGATGTATCGTATTGCAAACATTAACGCGGAGTAGACACATGCGCGTGTTTGTGAGAACGAGGCACTTCTCAAGTTCCTAGCAACTACCTCTAATTTGGTATCCTCTAGTTTCGGGGTACGCCAGCACTCTGTCATCCGGTTGTTTGTTGAGACGAGTACCGTAGAACCGCTCGACAGCAGGCATTTTTCAGTACGCGGCAGTATGTAATTATCCTTAATCGCATGATATTATCTCTGAAATCTTTCGGTCGGTCTTCGTACCTTACACTTTCGTTGCGAAGTAGCGAGTCCTTGTAACGGCTTGTCTGTGTTCCTACAGGCCAAGATATCACTTGAAACTATGCCCCGATTGCGAATGTGCGTGTGTTCCTAATCGTTACCTCAAGATGCTTTACAGCGTACCGTAAAATTCGACTTTTTCCCCCGGCAGTGATAGCAATGACTCAGAGCTGGATCCTCTTTGCTCTCTTGGCACTTCTGCCTGCCCTGTCATACGCGCATACGACGGACGTGTGCTGGGTGTGGAGCGCTGGTGGTCAAGGCATCACGTTTTTCATCGCCACTTGGCATCAGCCGAATGATAGGTGTAACCTTCGTGTGAACCACAATGGGAACGATCTTGACTGCCCGATGACAATCAGTAACACCATGGGGTACACGGGCTATTACGAAGGTGAGCAGGTAAGTCGTTTTGCTACACCCCTTCTGTGCCACTTGCCCCTTTTGTGATCCTAAGGCAAAGTACAGGTATAATCCATTACGACGAGCTTTGCACTTTCGATAGTACGCTCCGAACCTGCAACCTTTTGGTTCCATGCACAAGGCTCTTCTCATGACTGGCATAGCTTGTCGCACGCCATCTTCGTAAGGTTTCCCCCCAGAAAGCAATCCCAGGGACCGCAAGTGTTTGTTCAACGGTGTGGACCTTACAGCCAGGACTTAAATGATTTTCCTGGTTTTGACTCGCGTCCTGTCATCGGCTCGCCTCCTTCTTCGGAAGGGGATGGCGAAGGGTGGTCGGAGTTTCGGATATGCATGAGAAACTACAGTGGCCTGGCTTTTGCTGTTGCAGATACCAGCCGGAGATCTTCCGGCGGAACTTATCTGTCGAGGCTTTTGCCGCAATTCTGGGCAAGGTGCAAACAGGTAAGCAGTATTCAAACATATACTTTCGACCGGCTAAAGACCTGGCACACACTGACTGACCCGACCTGAGAGTACGGCCAGTGGACGCTGCAGACGAGCATTCCCTCATGCTAAGACACACCTATCTTGCTCGTGTAGCGCAACTTGCTTATCAAGGAGACACGGCGTGTCGTACATCCACGCTGCTAATCCCCTTTGCCATCTTGCTACTTCCCTGTCGAGCGGAGGGAACATGGGCCCTGTGTCGCGTGGTCCCTACTCGTCGCAAAGATGTTTGTATGCCACCGCGCGATGGCCACGCGAGCATCCTGGAGAGTTTCCTGATTCGTTTTAGGGCGCATCAGCTGAGGTGCTACCCTTGGTGCACCAATGAGAGAAAAACGTGTCCCGGACAGGATAGGTCCACCTGCTATGTGCAGGACTCCGGCCCTATGTGCAAGACTCCGGCCCTTCCCATTCAGATATGGCTGCGACTGCCATGCTTGTATCTCGCAGGTTCTCATGGTATACATTTTATGTGTCCGTGCCGTGCGGCTCTGGGCGTTGGTCGATCAATGCGCCGCGACATTTTGTCTTCGACCCGACCATGGACCCTTACCACGCTTGCACCATTGGTGGTGTGACCTGGACGAACCCAGGTGCGCTGCCTCGGCCTTGCTCTCGGCAGGCTCGCACGGAAACTCTTAGAGGGAGCACAAGCGGGGCTGCTTTCACTGCTTTTCGGCATGACGTCTTGCCTTCTTTGAATTGTCTAGCGAGAGTGCCTTGTGCTCCTTGGATTCGTCCTCAGCGCTCGAAGTGGTTCGTTTCACTTGTTGTGTTGTGTCAACCTTCGTATCGGCCACTCAGGATTTGCCTACTTCTTGCTGCCAGCCCGGCATTAGGTCGCTTCACAACCACAGAAACGCAACTTCCCTTTCAGTCCTCATCGCAAGTGCTGCAACCGCAGTGTATTACTGGTGCTGTCTTCACGCGCCACTTCCATGCTTTGCAGTTTGCATCCCCTGGGAGCCCTTCTTATGGGGAGCTGGGCAGGGAGAATTTCACTGATCACGTCGCTGTGCGAAACACGTCGGCCTAAGTGTCTGCTTTCACCTTGCAGTCTACTCTTGGGATTCTACTTGCCCCTCCCCGCCCCCACCTTCTCCACCACCACCCCCTTTGCCTCCACCTTCACCCCCACCACAGCCATCGCCCCCCTTGCCCCCTCACCGCCGCCAGTTCCACCGGCGCCTTCCCCACCTCCTCCGCCATACCCTCCACCCGCGGTTCCTTCTCCCCCACCCCCCTCACCTCCTCCCGCACTTCCCCCTTCCCCGGCCCCGCCGCCGGTCCTGGGCAACTACCTCTTCCCGCAGTTCTGGCTCAACCCGGACGCCAACTATTCCTCTGTGTACATCCATGCCACCCCGGGTTCTGTGGCACCCAGTCCGCCACCAAGTACTTCCTACCTTCCAGTTACCTTCGACGGCGCAGGCGGCCTGCATATGAGTGGCGATGCTGAAACAGAACTCCGCCTTGGCCCTCGCTTCATCTACACGCTCACGCCGAGCGTGGACATCATCGTGAAGCTCATCAAGGATGAGAACTGTGATGACCACTACGTCATCGTGTCCACCTCCCCAGACCCCGGCGCTTTCCGGTGGAACTCGTCGATTGGCCAGGTGAAATTTGCTTGGAACTGCAACGACAAAAATCTCTACGGGGATGCACCGTACCCAAACACCACGAGCTGCGGTCCCACCACAACCGGCCCAGGTATGAAACACCCTAAGCTTCCCTCTACGCTCTCGCGAATCGCTAAACTGCATTCTGGGATGCTGCCGCTTCAGCCACTCCGCACGCAGAAGCCTCACCTCTGGCGAAGAGTGGAGGCGCCCCCTCACTGCAGCATCTCGACAAGCATGCGGGCCAAGGCACGGTTGTGCAAGCGCTCCACAGGGGCTTGCCTCCCCAGGATACCCCCCCTGTAGCAACTTCATTACGGCATGCCAGCTACTAGGGGGTCAGATACTTGGGGGGCAATTCGAATGAGAAAAACAGTAACAGAATGATCCTTGTTGAGGTCTAAGATCGGTAAGTGATGCTGCTGTAACGACTTTGCAAGGTCGGCCTTCCGCCACCGATGATGATGAGTAAGCATCGAAGCCGTGGAATAAATTGCTTCCTCAGGGCTGTGACACTACCTTGTTGGAGTGCACCATCCCTCCACCGCCACCCCCTTCCAGGTGTGGTGTGGCATCACGGTGCACTTGGCGCCAGCTGTACCGACACGTGCGCGGCCGTCTCCTCCACCTGCGTGGAATCGGCCTGGCCCGCCACGGCGGCCGATTTTGACGTCGCTCGGAGTGCCGCCGGCGTTACATGTGACAGCACTTCTTCCGGGGGCTGGAGCGGCAATCCGGCGTCCCAGTGGAACGCCGGGACCAGCACCCGCTCATGCTGGTGGGAGACATCCACCAGCCCCCGGTGCAACATCGATCACTCGGGCTACCGCCGCTTCTGCCCGTGCGGCGCCGCAGGTCCGACTCTTGCAGCGCTCCCACCCTCGACACCCCACGACCCGCAATCGCGGCACAAACTTCCGCGCTGCTCGCTCCGCCATGCATCTCCGAGGTGTGCTGATCCCGACAAGTCCTGCCCAGCTGATCCCGACAAGTCCTGCCCATTCGCCACCAGCACTCGCGCTCCGGCGATGTCAGCAAGACCACTCCTGTGACTGTCGCAAGCGCCCCTGGGGATCCCGGAGGCGTAGGTAGGCCTCACGCGGCCCACGCGCACGGTGCCTGCAGCTCACATGAGGGTGCCGGTGGCTGGGAGGACAGCATCGGCTCCACCACCCCCGCAGCCGCCTGGAAACTTCCTGTCCGGCTCATCTCCGGCTGTGTTCGACGAGTACTCGGTAGTGCTCACGATGACGCGCGCTGCTGCAGTTTTCCAGGACAGCCGCTGCCCGATGCTGACTGGTACCGCGAGCTCTCCTCTGTCCCTGTCATTCCCGGCTCGAGACTCCGCCGTGCACGAGGCACCGGCCTCCGCGGAATATGACCCCAGAAAATGGTTGCATCCCTATATTATAGCAAAGCATGCTGTGGCCGATGCTCTCCCAACTTTTAGACTGCCCACTGATTAGCCTGCGCAACCCTGCGATACCTGCCACGGATGTGCAGTCTCTGCTCAAGCCATCCCGTGGGATAGATACCACAGAAGGTTAACCTTGTCACTGCGTTACCAGTGACGCCTGAAGTCGTACAGAAGCATGTGCTGGCACCACGCTTCTGCTGGGCACGGCTGACAATGCATGCTGAACGGGTGTGATCAGCGAGAGACCGCTGACAATGCATGCTGAACGGGTGTGATCAGCGAGAGACCGCTGACAATGCATGCTGAACGGGTGTGATCAGCGAGAGACCGCCGACAATGCATGATGAACGGGTGTGATCAGCGAGAGACGGCTGACAATGCATGCTGAACGGGTGTGATCAGCTAGCCACTCCCTTGGGGAAGGCCCGTACTATATCTTCATCGGCGCTGACAACGACGCCTCCACGGCCCACTTCACCAGTTTCACGTGGAGCGTCGGGGGTAGCGCCTTCCCCTATGCCTCGCCGCCCCCTTCCCCACCGCCTCCCTCTCCGCCACCTCCAATGCCATCCGCCACCCTCCCCCCTCCCCGCCCCCCGTGCTGGCAAACTACCTCTATGGGCAGTACTGGCTGCATCCCACCGGCGCGTACCGGTTCACGTACGACGTGGCGGTGGCGGATGCCGCTGCCAGCTTCTACGGGCTGGAGGACGACACCGCGTACCTGCCGGTGGTGTTTGACGGCGCCGGGGGCGCGAGCATGACGGGGGACGCGAACGAGCACCTGCGCATGGGCCCGCGGTTTGTGTACACGCTGACGCCGGACGTGGACGTGATCGCGAAGCTGGTGAAGGACGAGCACTGCGACGACCACTATATAGTGATCTCCACGTCAGCGGACCCGGGGCCGTTCACGTGGCGGAGCTCGCCGGACCAGGTGAAGTTCACGTGGAACTGCAACGACAAGCACCTGTACGGCACGGACGGTGTGAACTCCAGCGCCTGCGGGGTCGGAGCGGCGGCCGGGCGGCGGCTGCTGGAGGAAGGGGCAGCGGAGGCGGAGGGCGCGGAGGGCGAGGGAGTGCGGGTGGGACGGCGGCTGCTGTGCCACGCGGGGGGGTCGGCTCGGAGGAGCTGTGGGTCGTGTATGAGAAACTGCGGGATATGCGACCCTGGGTACTGCGGCTGCTCATACCCACCGTGTGGGTCACCCCCACCGCCACGACCACCACCATCACCGCCGCACCCGCCGAACTACAACTCGGGGTCGGCAGCGGTGTTCGGGGAGTACTCGGTGATTGCGACGATGACGGAGACGACGGCGGTGTTTCAGGACACACAGTGCGGCATGATCACAGGTAATTTCTACCATTTACTGTGTGTGTGTTGCTTTTGTGCATGGTGAAGTCCACGTTCTGTGTTTTCCCTTGAATTTTGTGGGGAGCACTTAGGTGCCCGCATGTTTTCGTTTTTTGACACGGGGTGTCCATGCTGTGTGGTGTGACTGCATTCATGGCATAACCATGGACCAACGGGTCCCATCCATCGACCGTAAGCCACTGGGGGGCATGCCAGCAGAGTCCGCTTACTCCGTAACCCTGGGACCAACTATTTTTTGGCGATGATCGGTCACATCGTATCATCTTTCCATGCTGCTTTGCATTTGGGTTGGGAATATGTATGAGTTTGTGGTATCTTGCCACGGCCCCGTCCTGCTCTTGATTTGCTTCTCACATCCACTGGGATGATGGCGGGCTGGCTTTTGTTGGCCGATCTCATGCCGTTCAGTGTGTTGCTTTTGTACATTTTTGTTTTGAGCAGTTCTCCTGGTGATCCCTTTTGGTTCCACCGAATGCCGTTCGTAGAATCGTGCGCGCCGAACTAGTTCACCCTGGCGACTTGCCGTACTTCTCACGAAGCTTATTTTTAATGCTTCGCTGCAACCCTCAACACCTCTGCAAACACCGTACTGCGGGTGCACTACAGCGGGCCCTGCTATCATGTGCAATGAGTTGCGCTGAGACAGCGGCCAGAAAATCTTGAGCTCCACACTCCAATGCAGGTCGTTTGCTGATGTACGGATGGTGCAGCTGGTGAAAGCCTAAACGCATGCCTCGGTGATGTCAGGGATGTTAACCTGATGCGCCCGTGGAGAAATACTTCACCAACATGTGGTGAGGTGCAAGTTGGTGCGTGTGGTGAGGGTCTTGTCAGCGCCCCACTCGCTCGGCAGAGGCCCGTACTATATTTTCATCGGCGCTGACAACGACGCCTCCACGGCCCACTTCACCGGTTTCACGTGGAGCGTCGGGGGTAGCGCCTTCCCCTATGCCTCCCCGCCTCCCTCTCCCCCTCCTCCATGCCCCCTCCCTCCCGCCACCACCACCTCCTCCGCTACCGCCACCTCCTCCGATGCCTCCACCACCACCACCACCGCTTCTCTGCCTCCCCGCCACCCTCCCTCCCCTCCCCCCGCCCCCCGTGCTGGCAAACTACCTCTATGGGCAGTACTGGCTGCATCCCACCGGCGCGTACCGGTTCACGTACGACGTGGCGGTGGCGGATGCCGCTGCCAGCTTCTACGGGCTGGAGGACGACACCGCGTACCTGCCGGTGGTGTTTGACGGCGCCGGGGGCGCGAGCATGACGGGGGACGCGAACGAGCACCTGCGCATGGGCCCGCGGTTTGTGTACACGCTGACGCCGGACGTGGACGTGATCGCGAAGCTGGTGAAGGACGAGCACTGCGACGACCACTATATAGTGATCTCCACGTCAGCGGACCCGGGGCCGTTCACGTGGCGGAGCTCGCCGGACCAGGTGAAGTTCACGTGGAACTGCAACGACAAGCACCTGTACGGCACGGACGGTGTGAACTCCAGCGCCTGCGGGGTCGGAGCGGCGGCCGGGCGGCGGCTGCTGGAGGAGGGGGCAGCGGAGGTGCAGGGCGCGGAGGGCGAGGGGGTGCGGGTGGGGCGGCGGCTGCTGTGCCACGCGGGGGGGTCGGATCGCAGGAGCTGTGGGTCGTGTATGGCAACTTGCGGGATATGCGACCCCGGGTACTGCGGCTGCTCATACCCACCGTGTGGGTCACCCCCACCGCCACGACCACCGCCATCACCACCGCCGCACCCGCCGAACTACAACTCGGGGTCGGCAGCGGTGTTCGGGGAGTACTCGGTGATTGCGACGATGACGGAGACGACGGCGGTGTTTCAGGACACACAGTGCGGCATGATCACAGGTAATTTCTACCATTTACTGTGTGTGTGTTGCTTTTGTGCATGGTGAAGTCCACGTTCTGTGTTTTCCCTTGAATTTTGTGGGGAGCACTTAGGTGCCCGCATGTTTTCGTTTTTTGACACGGGGTGTCCATGCTGTGTGGTGTGACTGCATTCATGGCATAACCATGGACCAACGGGTCCCATCCATCGACCGTAAGCCACTGGGGGGCATGCCAGCAGAGTCCGCTTACTCCGTAACCCTGGGACCAACTATTTTTTGGCGATGATCGGTCACATCGTATCATCTTTCCATGCTGCTTTGCATTTGGGTTGGGAATATGTATGAGTTTGTGGTATCTTGCCACGGCCCCGTCCTGCTCTTGATTTGCTTCTCACATCCACTGGGATGATGGCGGGCTGGCTTTTGTTGGCCGATCTCATGCCGTTCAGTGTGTTGCTTTTGTACATTTTTGTTTTGAGCAGTTCTCCTGGTGATCCCTTTTGGTTCCACCGAATGCCGTTCGTAGAATCGTGCGCGCCGAACTAGTTCACCCTGGCGACTTGCCGTACTTCTCACGAAGCTTATTTTTAATGCTTCGCTGCAACCCTCAACACCTCTGCAAACACCGTACTGCGGGTGCACTACAGCGGGCCCTGCTATCATGTGCAATGAGTTGCGCTGAGACAGCGGCCAGAAAATCTTGAGCTCCACACTCCAATGCAGGTCGTTTGCTGATGTACGGATGGTGCAGCTGGTGAAAGCCTAAACGCATGCCTCGGTGATGTCAGGGATGTTAACCTGATGCGCCCGTGGAGAAATACTTCACCAACATGTGGTGAGGTGCAAGTTGGTGCGTGTGGTGAGGGTCTTGTCAGCGCCCCACTCGCTCGGCAGAGGCCCGTACTATATTTTCATCGGCGCTGACAACGACGCCTCCACGGCCCACTTCACCGGTTTCACGTGGAGCGTCGGGGGTAGCGCCTTCCCCTATGCCTCCCCGCCTCCCTCTCCCCCTCCTCCATGCTCCTCCTTCTCACATAGTCACTGACCTCCTTTCCCGCCATTTCTGCCATTCTCCTCCGATGCCTCCACCACCACCAATGCCGCTTTCTGCCCTCCTCGCCACCCTCCTCCTCTCCCCGCCCCCCGTGCTGGCAAACTACCTCTATGGGCAGTACTGGCTGCATCCCACCGGCGCGTACCGGTTGACGTACGACGTGGCGGTGGCGGATGCCGCTGCCAGCTTCTACGGGCTGGAGGACGACACCGCGTACCTGCCGGTGGTGTTTGACGGCGCCGGGGGCGCAAGCATGACGGGGGACGCGAACGAGCACCTGCGCATGGGCCCGCGGTTTGTGTACACGCTGACGCCGGACGTGGACGTGATCGCGAAGCTGGTGAAGGACGAGCACTGCGACGACCACTATATAGTGATCTCCACGTCAGCGGACCCGGGGCCGTTCACGTGGCGGAGCTCGCCGGACCAGGTGAAGTTCACGTGGAACTGCAACGACAAGCACCTGTACGGCACGGACGGTGTGAACTCCAGCGCCTGCGGGGTCGGAGCGGCGGCCGGGCGGCGGCTGCTGGAGGAAGGGGCAGCGGAGGCGGAGGGCGCGGAGGGCGAGGGAGTGCGGGTGGGGCGGCGGCTGCTGTGCCACGCGGGGGGGTCGGCTCGGAGGAGCTGTGGGTCGTGTATGAGCAACTGCGGGATATGCGACCCTGGGTACTGCGGCTGCTCATACCCACCGTGTGGGTCACCCCCACCGCCACGACCACCGCCATCACCACCGCCGCACCCGCCGAACTACAACTCGGGGTCAGCAGCGGTGTTCGGGGAGTACTCGGTGATTGCGACGATGACGGAGACGACGGCGGTGTTTCAGGACACACAGTGCGGCATGATCACAGGTAATTTCTACCATTTACTGTGTGTGTGTTGCTTTTGTGCATGGTGAAGTCCACGTTCTGTGTTCTCCCTTGAATTTTGTGGGGAGCACTTAGGTGCCCGCATGTTTTCGTTTTTTGACACGGGGTGTCCATGCTGTGTGGTGTGACTGCATTCATGGCATAACCATGGACCAACGGGTCCCATCCATCGACCGTAAGCCACTGGGGGGCATGCCAGCAGAGTCCGCTTACTCCGTAACCCTGGGACCAACTATTTTTTGGCGATGATCGGTCACATCGTATCATCTTTCCATGCTGCTTTGCATTTGGGTTGGGAATATGTATGAGTTTGTGGTATCTTGCCACGGCCCCGTCCTGCTCTTGATTTGCTTCTCACATCCACTGGGATGATGGCGGGCTGGCTTTTGTTGGCCGATCTCATGCCGTTCAGTGTGTTGCTTTTGTACATTTTTGTTTTGAGCAGTTCTCCTGGTGATCCCTTTTGGTTCCACCGAATGCCGTTCGTAGAATCGTGCGCGCCGAACTAGTTCACCCTGGCGACTTGCCGTACTTCTCACGAAGCTTATTTTTAATGCTTCGCTGCAACCCTCAACACCTCTGCAAACACCGTACTGCGGGTGCACTACAGCGGGCCCTGCTATCATGTGCAATGAGTTGCGCTGAGACAGCGGCCAGAAAATCTTGAGCTCCACACTCCAATGCAGGTCGTTTGCTGATGTACGGATGGTGCAGCTGGTGAAAGCCTAAACGCATGCCTCGGTGATGTCAGGGATGTTAACCTGATGCGCCCGTGGAGAAATACTTCACCAACATGTGGTGAGGTGCAAGTTGGTGCGTGTGGTGAGGGTCTTGTCAGCGCCCCACTCGCTCGGCAGAGGCCCGTACTATATTTTCATCGGCGCTGACAACGACGCCTCCACGGCCCACTTCACCGGTTTCACGTGGAGCGTCGGGGGTAGCGCCTTCCCCTATGCCTCCCCGCCTCCCTCTCCCCCTCCTCCATGCCCCCTCCTCCCCGCCACCACCACCTCCTCCGCCGCCCGCCACCTCCTCCGATGCCTCCACCACCACCACACCGCCTCTGCCCTCCCCGCCACCCTCCCCTCCCCCCTCCCCGCCCCCCGTGCTGGCAAACTACCTCTATGGGCAGTACTGGCTGCATCCCACCGGCGCGTACCGGTTCACGTACGACGTGGCGGTGGCGGATGCCGCTGCCAGCTTCTACGGGCTGGAGGACGACACCGCGTACCTGCCGGTGGTGTTTGACGGCGCCGGGGGCGCGAGCATGACGGGGGACGCGAACGAGCACCTGCGCATGGGCCCGCGGTTTGTGTACACGCTGACGCCGGACGTGGACGTGATCGCGAAGCTGGTGAAGGACGAGCACTGCGACGACCACTATATAGTGATCTCCACGTCAGCGGACCCGGGGCCGTTCACGTGGCGGAGCTCGCCGGACCAGGTGAAGTTCACGTGGAACTGCAACGACAAGCACCTGTACGGCACGGACGGTGTGAACTCCAGCGCCTGCGGGGTCGGAGCGGCGGCCGGGCGGCGGCTGCTGAACACGCCATCTACCGCAGCTTATGCCAGCGGGGATGACGCCAGCGCAGCGACAAATTCCGGCGATACCGTCGACGGCCCGGCACCTGCCAAAGGACCCTCCTTCGACATCCCTTCTGCACCCTCTAAGGACAGCTCGGGTGCTGCAGCTGCAGGTTGGTTCCTATCCTATCGCTTCAGCGCGGGTGTCATGCTCTTTTGTCTGACGCCTCATCGCCCGCACTTGCCTCCTGTGAGCAGGTTCGATTGCCGACTTCACTTTTGCTCCGCTTGCCTCGGCACTTTATCGCACCTTAGCCCTCTCGCGCCCCCCAAGGACATGCTCTGGCACAAAGCGTTGGCATACGGTGTGGATTCTTCAAGGCTCGCCAATCCGCGGGCTGAGGTGAAGGTTTTTTCTGGTGGTGATGGGCGAGCGTCATAGCAGGCGTTCGCCTCTGTCGAATAACACAGAAGGGCCATTTCGGTGGCGGGTGGTGAGCATTGGCTCATGCTGCGGGTGCCTCGTCCTCGCAGGGCGCACCGTGTATGCACCACCAGGTAGGCCACCATCTTGGTGCTCCAGCTACAGAACTCTCTCCGAGAGCTGGCGCAATGTGGCGTTCAACGACGGCAATGGTGGGATTGAGTATTGTGACCGTACAGCCTACGGATGGACACGGTTTGAAGGGGGTGCCGGCGACCGCATGCCTGAGACGCCCCCGCCGGTTTACTCGTGCGGAACGGATGCTCCAGGCTGGCTGAATGGCGCTCATCCGGAGAACCAATGGGAGACGGTGTCCCGCCAGGTGCCGACTTCTGCCCTCCTCCTCACATCAGGATCCAATTGGTGATTCTCCGGTTCGTTGATTTGTGATTGGTGGCCGCAAGGGGGAAGTCTGGCAGAAGGTGTGCGCGGCGCTCATTCGCGGGAGAAAGGAAAGCAGCCCCATGCATGCAGGCTCCGTCCAATGCAGATCAGTTGAAGAGGGTGCCGGGTCTACGAGGGCTTGCTGAAGAGTGCTTAACCAATGTGTGAGTCCAGGGTGCCGTACAACCAGAGAAGCCGCTGTTACCTTCAAAAGTAAAGTTGGAGGCAGGGACAGATCTTCAGACTGACGTGTCTGGATGGCATCCATGCGATCAAGGGTCGATCGGAGGGAGGATGGTTTTGAGCAGGTTTGCTTTCATTGGAGTAGAAACGTTTGTTTGTGGGCGACAACCATCCGCGTCACTAACTGCGGCGCATTCTTCGTCTACGAGCTCCCGGCAGCCCCTGGCTGCGCCTTGACTTTCTGTGGTGAAGACGCCCCCATCCCTCCCCCTCCTCATGGGCCAAACCCACCAGCACCGGACCCCAACTTCATCTCTGGGTCCCCCGCAATATTCGACGAGTATTCAGTCATTGTGACGATGACGGAGACCACGAGTTACTTCCAGGACAGTCTCTGCCCCACCGTCTCAGGTCTGTTCCTCGCGTGCCGCCCCGCAGAGCAGGCGGGAAGCCCGGGAGCCCCGCCCCTAGATGATGGCGCTGTGAGGCTGAGAGGGCCGCCACATCTGTTGCAAGGCAAGCGAGGCGCACCCGACAGGCCGTGTGCTCTAAACGTCCTCGCCTGTAGCGCGCCTCGGGCGCGAATGCATCGCCACCCAATGGTAGTGAGAAGCCCGCGCGTGCGTGTGTCTTCCCGGGACCAACCCCCCCTCCCCACGGCTGCCAGCGGATGAGCCATCTGACACACCCCAAGCTGTTCTGAAAGCACCGTCCGTGACTGGACGGGGCGCTCTTGGCCCCTCATTTTGGATATGTGCTATTCACCCTTTCAGAAGTCATACTGCCAGTGCCCTCGTGTGCTATTCTCCCTTTCAGAGATCGCACTGCCAGTGCCCCTCCGTCTTCACTATTCTCCCTTTCAGTCATACTGCCAGTGCCCTGGAGTGCTATTCTCCTTTCAGAGAGAAAGTCATACTGCCAGTGCCCTGGTGTGCTATTCCCTTTTCAAGTCCTTTTGCCAGTGCACAATTATTACTATTCTCCCTTTCAGTCATACTGCCTGTGCCCTGTGTGCTATTCTCTCCAACACAAGAAAGTCATACCGGTTGCCCTAGGTATTTTCTTCCCCTTTCAGAAGTCATACTGCCAGTGCCCTCGTGTGCTATTATGGTGATGGCTCGACTCACCCCAGTTTTTGTGCCGCGGGATTTGCACACAACAGTTACCCACTCGCTCGGCAGAGGCCCATACTATATATTTATTGGCGCTGACAACGACGAGTCCACCGCCCACTATACAATGTTTTCATGGGGAATGGCGGGGAGCATATTCCCGTATGCCTCTCCCCTCCACCTCTCCCCTCCCACTCTCCCACCCCGTCCCTCCTCCACCTCCATCCTTACCTCCTCCGCCACCGCCCGCCAACCTGCCTCCCCCTCCACCCTCCCTCCTCCCCCCCCTCCCCGCCCCCCGTGCTGGCTTGGCTGCCTCTATGGGCAGTACTGGCTGCATCCACGGCACGTACCGGTTCACGTACGGCGATGGCGGGTGACGGTTGTCACCGCTGCCAGCTACGGGCTGGAGGGGCATTTCCCTGTGCCTGCCGGTGGTGTTTGAGCGACGCCCGAGGGCGCGAGGCAGTGGGGGCCTTGAGGAAACGACACCTGCGCGCCGGGCGCCGGTTTGTGTACACGCGACGCCGGACATTGGGCGTGATGGCGTGGTGAAGGGCAGGCACTGCGGCGACCTGTAGTGATCTCCCACGTCAGCGGGACCCAGGGGGCGTGTTTCGTGGCGGAGCTCACCCGGACCAGGTGAGATTCACGTGGAACTGCAGCGACAAGCACTGCGGCACGGTGGTGTGAACTCCAGCGCCTCGCGGGGCCGGAGGCAGCGGCGGGCGGCGGCTGGGAGAAGGAAAGGGAGCAGGAGCGGAGCGCGGAGGCGGGGGGGTCTGGGTCGGACAGGACTGCTGTATGCACTTTACGCGGGGGATCGACTCAGCGGAGGAGCTGTGGGTCGTGTATGAGAAACTACGAGGATATGCGATCCTGGGTA